>SJYO01018757.1:30870759-30934390 GCA_006410555.1 Capra ibex | reverse complement strand
TCTTAACAGGTGTCAAATAACACTAGGTGTGTCAGTTTCCGAAACCGTATCAGTTATTTCGTCTTTATCTACAAAAAGACCTTGCGAGAACGAAAAAGGTACTAGGTCGCCTACAACCGTTAAACTAGAGACAAAGGAGACGGAAAAGATTTTGGTCGAACTTGTAGACCTTCAAGTACCAAGTGTATAACGACTTCGGACCGAACCTCTTAAAACTCGTAATTAAATGATCGTACACTCTACTCACGTTAACACACCATCAAACTCGTAAGAAACCGTAACGGAAAGAAACCCTAACCTTACTTTTCACTGGAAAAGGTCAGGACACCGGTGACGACTCTATTCTCTCATCGTCACATAATTATGTGTCTTTCCCTTTCATCCCAACTCCCTAAAAAAAAAAAAAGTGATATCCTCTCCAGACTTATGTAAATTAGGAATTTCCCTTTCTCGATCAACTCTTCCTCACCAACCTTTATAGTGATTTTCTTTTTGTCTACCTTTTTAGTCATCTGACTCGGAGGGGTCGTCTGACCTCCTCAACCCTAGGTCTCATGGTAGTTCCCCTACTAGGAACCTAACCTCCCTCCATAAAAAAGGTAATATTATACCCCTAAGTCCTCTCCGTCCTTCTACTTCCTACAATTACCTAGACCGTCACCTTTAACTCGTTCAAAAGAAGACTGTCAAAGATAAAAGAGGTACTTCCTCTACTTCGATAGAGTATTCTCTCTCTCCTACTCTCTCGTTTCTAACCTCTAAGGCCCTGTTAACTCTTCCTGACTTTTTTTGCAGAACATTCCTTACTTTTTCTTTCATCTATATTCTACTCATCATCCTAAGGAGTAGAAGTGACTCTCGAGTCACTGTTAAAAAAGATAAAGATTCCCTGTCTCGAGGGACTGTCTTATCACCGATCGAGCAGCTTCTATGAATTGACGTAAATTTTATTTTCATGCAAATAGTATCCTTGCCGTAAATGTCCTGTTATTGGTCAAAACTACCAGTATTTTAAGGTGTTAACTTTAAAGTAAGACCTATACTGGGACTATTAGAGACTTCTCTAGGTATTGTTTCCTTTCTCTTTTATACATTTTAGTGTTACACTAAAATACTAATACATGTAATACTAAGTAATAAAGTTTTAGTTGAAATCATTGAGACCTACGTATTCCATCTTACCGCAGTGTATGTGAGAGAGTCTTATTTAGGATACCTACCGTCGACAAATTTAGTCACAGTCACTGAACCCTTTCCTTGTTTCCTACTTTGTCACCAGTGGTTTCTCTGGATTTTTTCACTTGTTAGTTTTTTCCCGTTGAAACAAAAGACTAGTAAAACATTTTCCTGTTAGTAACAAAAAGTTCCTAACGGTCGTGAAAGAAGAGATCTTTCCTCTACGTTTACCTATTGTAGTTCCTTCAGGGAACCCTTGAAGATGTACTCTATACTGTTCCAAGAGTAAACTAAACATTTACGGAGAGTCCTTTTCAATTTTTATCTATTCATGGTCATTTTCAAATGAATCTTTTACGGTTAATTATCTTAACTCTTTCCTTTCTTTGTAGGAAAATTTTTCTTCGTTACAAATTCTCTTTTCTCTACATCTGACATAGAAATTGTGGGTGGTATGGGACAGATAGTCTTGAACTCAATGCCAGGAGTTGGAGAGACTCGGAGTCAAAACTAGGGACCCAACCCTTCTAGGGGACCTCTTCCTTTACCGTTAGGTGAGGTCCTGATACCGGACCTTTTAGGGTACCTGTCTCCTCGGACCATCCGATGTCAGGAACCCCAGCGTTTCTCAGTCTGTGCTGACTCGCTGAAGTGGTATAAGGGATATTGGAGAGACTCGGAGTCAAAAGAGTAGTCTTTTACTTCCACCAAGAACATAATGTCCAGATGTTGGTCTAATCTTTACATGAAATGTTCTCTCGTGTCATATAAGAAATTCAAGTCAAGTCGAGTCAGCGAGTCAACACAAGCTGAGAAACGCTGGGGTACTTAGCGTCCGTACGGTTCGGAGGAACAGATAGTGGTTGAGGGTCTCAAGTGAGTCTGAGCGCAAGTAACTCAGTCACTACGGTAGGTCGGTAGAGTAGGAGACAGTAGGGGAAGAAGAGGACGGGGGTTAAGAAGGGTCGTAGTTTCAGAAAAGGTTACTCAGTTGAGAAGCGTACTCTACCGGTTTCATGACCTCAAAGTCGAAATCGTAGTAAGTAAGATTTCTTTAGGGTCCCAACTAGAGGAAGTCTTACCTGACCAACCTAGAGGAACGTCAGGTTCCCTGAGAGTTCTCAGAAGAGGTTGTAGTGTCAAGTTTTCGTAGTTAAGAAGCCACGAGTCGGAAGAAGTGTCAGGTTGAGAGTGTAGGTATGTACTGATGACCTTTTTGGTATCGGAACTGATCTGCCTGGAATCAGTCGTTTCATTACAGAGACGAAATTTCACTCGGAGTTAAGTCAATCTAAAGGGTACCACGACTAAAAAGAGATATTCCTCCTAAAAGTCTTCACGATAGGAACCTACCTTCCTCAGATTGTAATTTTGTTACCGTTGGGTGAGGTCATAAGAACGGACCTCTTAAGGTACCTACCTCCTCGGACCACCCGATGTCAGGTGTCCCAGTGTTTCTCAGTCTGTGCTGACTCGCTGAAGTGAAGTGAAGTGAAGTGAAGGTCAACAAGACATTATGATGAATGATGACAATTACGATTGGGTACTTCAGTGGTGCCGTCATTAGAGGTCAATCTTCGTGGGTGTCATGGTTGTGACTTAGAAGGACCACTTGTTTATGTCGGAAGGGTTCTACGCCGTTGACTCCACATAATCCTATTGGAAGGTCCATATTGTCTGTGAGTGAGCATGATTAGAATAGTCGTTCCATGTGATCACAAAACTTTTAAGGTAATACCGAGACAGATATATATAATTGTATTTCGATTAAAACGTTTTAAGTCAAACACAGAATAATACAAGAATGTTGTACACAATATAATATATACGTACATAAATATACACGTGTGTGAACAAAACATAGGACTATGGTTTATTAGTTAAACTATTTTTTTTTTCAAGTAGAAGTCTGGTCATTTACTTAGTATTTTTCATTTTATTACGCACGCACGCAGGAATCAATGAATCAGCACAGACTGAGAAACGTCGGGGTACCTTCTCGGGAGGTGTGAGGAGACAGGTAACCTAAAGGATCCGTTCTTATAATCTCACTTAACGGTAAAGGAAAACGTCCGTTAAAAGGACTAAGTCCCTACCTCTGAGCACGTATGGCTCAGAGGACGTAACGTCCGTCTAAGAAATGGGTGACTCGGTAACAAAGATTTTCTCTTGTTAATATTTTTAAAATTAACTTAATATATGTATTTTTAAAATTCGTTAGTACCCGGGAGGGTATTAATGGTACTAAATGGTTTTCCGGGAGGGAAAACCATTTCCTCGAACAATGGTTTTCTTGTCAGGGAAGGTCTTTACAAAAAAGGATTTTAGATCAGATACGGGATCAGAAATTCTATATTTTTGTATTAAGGTACTCCTTTGAGATACAGAAGAGGATTGTAGTAAATTTACGAAGTTCACAAACTGGTCACTATACAGATCATATAGTTATTATTTTTAAATTTTTTTTTGTGGTGTCATTGATCAGAATAAAAATATCTTGACGAAGATAAAAAGAGATACATCCTTTCCCGGACTTAGAATGGTGTTATTCCTTTCTAAGAATAATTCCGTAGAACAGTTGAAAAGGACGTACAAGAAACTATATTTGTGAGGAAGTATAAAGGAGTTTATAGGACAATCTTGGTTGTACCAAGGATGAGGGTGAATCTCGGGTGACATTGATGAGACCCTCAGGGAGGTAAGAAGGATAAATTGAGAAAGTAGGTTTCAACTCGACGTGCTGTCTTTTGAGACAGACCTTCGGTGTCTTCACCTGTCAGTAAAGTCGTTTATAGGTGACACACGGTGCACGGCCACCATTTTAATATTACTTTCCTAAAGTACAAAGGACCCAAAACGGTTCGAAATCATCGGTATACAAAGTAGACTATTTAGTCATAATGTCTCACTTTAAATTATGTTAAGCCCGTCGTGGGAACCCCGTCACACTGATCTGTCTTCAGTATTTCTTTACTCTAATTCTGGTACCGGAGTCTGAGACCCACCTTCTTCACTCTAAATATAACCGAGTTGTCTTCGTCTGTCTACGAGGGGTCAAGGACTTCTTGCCTCAACTTTCTACGAACCTCCTCTCCAACTGTTCTCACTTTCGATGATAGAGAAGTTGAGATGTGTCGTCAATTCTCTTCTAGAAGTAGTTCTATACGGGAGAACCCTTTACGTCTTCACCCCTTTTTACTAGTATGTCGATCTTTCGATTCATTGTGATCGGAGACGTCTTTAGTATCTTTAACTCAAGGTATACGTAAATATCTCACTATTTCGAGATTTATGTGAACATTTTACATTAAAAATACGGAGTAACAATACGTTCGTAAATTTTATAACCATCATAAATATTTATATCTCTAATATTTGATAATAGTAGAAAAAATATCGTCTTAAGAGGTTTACTGAACTTTCGACATGAAGTTAACGTTCCTTTTCTTTTTATAGACAAAATTCTTATTAAGAGTATCATCTAATCCTTAATATAAATTTTTATCGTTTTACTTATAATCTTGTCTATTTTTTAATGTTATAAAAGTATCATTACTGTGACACGACACGACACGAGTCAGCGAGTCAGCACAGGTTGAGAAATACTGGGGCAACTGATGTCGGGTGGTCCGAGGCGACAGGTACCCTAAGAGGTCCGTTCTTATTGACCTCCCCGAACGGTACGGGAGAAAGTCCTCTAGAAGGAGTAAGTCCTTAGTTTGGATACAGAGAATTCAGAGAACGTAACCGTCCGTCCAAGAAATGGTGATCGATATGGACGCTTCGGGGTCATTACTATGATGTCTCCCATTCTTTCCTCCAGGTACCACCGGTGAACTTCTTTAGAACAGGACCAGAGGAGACGGACGTAAATCCCTAAACTCCTCGTGTCCCGTGAACCATCCAGGAAGTCCAGTTGTGGAGATGAGGTAGGACAGGACCAGGGAAGTAGGTAGTGAACTTTAATTGTGGTGACCAGTTTCCATGACGAAAGAGTCGTCTGTGACGAAAAAAAAAAAAAAGTGACAAGAAACTTTTTTTACTTGTAAACGATCCCTTTCTGGTATGTCAATTGTCGATAAAAATAGTCCTCATCTAGTGACGTAGTGTAGAAAGGATTTTATCGCAATCACCTCCTCTCTGGGGAGAACTTTACCCTTCATTCTTCTTGTGTGAAAGTAACCCCACCTCTCCTTCCTCTTCCGTTCTCCAACTCTAAGTCGGACTCGTGTCTCGAGGTCTCTCACTCGAAGTTTTACAGTTCCCGTCCCAGCCCCCTTCCCTTCCCCGACGGTCGTCGCCCCCGACTACGGAATCCGACTTCATACCCTCTGGGTTTCGTGAAAACGAAGTCCGAGTCCCGTCCTGACCAAACCTCCGTGTCTGAGACATGGGTACCACTTAAATACCAGTTGAGTCGTCTTGAATTGCGATCCCCTCCATCCAACGAACTAGGTGTCTTACGTATATACCGTTGAGACTAAAGTACTTCGGGTGAGGGAGGGGAGGGTGTATGTGTGGAGTTTCCATATACCCGTTCCGAGAGTGTCACCTCATACGTTTAGTACGTTAAGTGTCTCAAACGTTCCACAGGCACCTGTACGTCTTCCAAGTTGTAATCTTCACCCTATAAAACCGAGGACAACCTACCACGCTTAAGTCCATCAAACATCTCACTCTGTCGTCCTCCCCACTATGATGTTTAAGATGGGGTTTGAATTCTGACTTCCAGAAATGGTCTCCAACGGGTATTAACGTCGTGGAGACCACCGATACCTCAATAAAAAGAGAATACAAGAGGTCAAACCTTTTGTCGTAAGTAACGAAGGTAGTGATCGAATGATCAATACTCGTTAAAAATTAAGTATTCCGTTTTCAAATGATCATAAAAGAAAAATTACCTCCATGTTTTTAATCTAAAAGTACCGTCCCTGAGAAGTGTTTTCTTCCGAAGTCTCACTTAAAGAAAAATTACCCGCTATCAGTTCTTCCGTTACCGTTGGGTGAGGTCATGAGAACGGACCGTTTAGGGTACCTACCTCCTCGGACCATCCGACGTCAGGTACCCCAGCGATTCTCAGCCTGTGCTGATTCGCTGAAGTGAAAGTGAAAAGTGAAAGTACGTAACCTCTTCCTTTACCGTTGGGTGAGGTCACAAGAACGGACCTCTTAGGGTCCCTGCCCCCTCGGACCACCCGACGGTAGATACCCCAGCGTGTCTCAGTCTGTGCTGACTTCGCTGAATCGTCGTCGTCGTCGTTACACGTGTGAAAAAGGAAAAGTTCATACCTTAGACTTTATAACCTGGTTACTTTCAAAAGTGTACGATTATACTATTAAGAGTGTTGATAACGGTAACTTATATACGTCACAAGGTCGGGGTACTACACCCGGAATACTTAATCGAGGAATTTAGGAATTTGGTGGGATACTCCATCAATGGTACCATAATCGGAAAATAAGACTATTCTTTTCCCTTCGTGTCCCTTAAATTTGTCATTTATCGTCTCTACCCTAAGTTCGGGTCCTTCAGTCTAAGATCTCGAATTAAAAAGATAAAAATGAGACGATGTACTAATCTCATATAAAAACAACAAAGACATCATGTTCGTATGGTAAAGTTTGTTTGAAAGATAGGATTTCCCACTCTACTAATATGATAACTTTCGTAAACCCTATCTCTAATCATACAGTATCCCTAATTTATCTGGATCACAGAGTCTGTCATCTCTTAGACGGACGTTAAGTCCTCTGGACCAAAGTTGTCTTCCCTTACCGATGGGTGAGGTCATAAGAACGGACCTCTTAAGGTGTCCGTTTCCTCGGACGACCCGACATCAGGTACTCCGGTGTGTCTCAGCCTATACTGACTCGTTGATTGAAAGTGTGAATCGTGTAGTGTCCTTAAATCCTTTATCAGTAAACATAAAAGGAAGAAAAGAATATTACTTTAGATAAACAGAGAAGGGATATTTAGGTTACAAATAGATCTCTCCTCTGGGAAGACAATATAAAAGTATCGAAGTCAATTACAAGTCTAAATCCTTATTGTTTGTTGGACTATTTACAATATTAGGTTCGAGAGATTCTTAGTCGGTGAGGGTAAAACTCCTTTATTCAGTGAGTCTTTTCTGGTCACCTCTGGACCCCCCTTAGAACTACGAGACCTCTATGTCTCCCTGGGTCCTTACGGTTCTCGGGACGGGTTGACATGGTCTGGACACTCTTGGACACTCTTAAGAGGATCCCTCGAAGAATTGACGGTACCTCACAAGTCTCCGTGACTTTGTCGGTTGGGTGGTGCTTGTATTGAAACGCATAACCTCCAATCGTGGTACTTTTTTAAAGGTATCAACTTAAGACTAAAAAGACTACCCAACGTCGAGAGGGTCCCTCGGTCTGACCTCGATATGTACCATCCGGTGGACTCTATTTTAGTCGTCCTATCTTAGGAATCTAGTTCACCCCGACCCATCGTTCCAGACCCACAATCCCTCACTACTCAGCAGGGAACTTGTCCGCTTCCGACACGAACTGTTAGGGGTTATTTTACAGAGGGGCAGAGGTACAGGGAGGAACGAAAGGGAAATTGAAGAGGTCACGGGTGTCTTGGGTACCCGTCGGAAGGTACACCTGGACCTCGGGTCACTAGATCTTCAAGGTATCCGATATCTATCGTTCGTCCTCTCACAGTCAGTCAGTCATCTCCTCTTCAGAATGCTCTCGTCGTCAGGACTTTCTCCAAGAATCTCGATACTCAACGTCGGAACCAGTGTGCAGACTTGAAGAGTGAGACGTAGACACGGTCACTCTGATCAATCCCTCCGTCGAGGCTCCTGTTCAGACCCGATAGACGATTCGTTGTGTCACTTTATTCTTGATCTATACAGTCTGGACACCACAAATCCTTTTCCACTTTTCCACTAGATAAAAGTTAATGGTACTCCATTCGGATTCTTTTTAAACGTAAAATGATTATATAAGTGAATTTATTCCTAAACGACTTCTGTACTATCTATCTATTATGTAAATCTACGAATATCCATTCCGTAATCCTCTCTCTGAATCCCCTCTCCACTTAAACCTCCTCCTCTTCATACAATTTGATAAAATAACTCCCCAAACCACACCCCACAACTTCTCCCTGATCCTTTTACTCTAGACTGTAGGACCCGGACCGGTCCGAGAGAAGTCGGAGAGTCACCGGTCTTCTTTGTCCACCTACGAAACTTCGAAGTTTTAGGTAGTGTCTGGACGAATCATTCCGAGTCTGGTTTCTCTCTCCTTAATACGTCTGTTCTAGGTTGACTTTTTCTCTGACCTTAGGTCTTAGAGAGAACGTGCACATATGAAGAGATCGTAACCGAGTTTATGTTTTTCTTACTCTTTAACGAGGTTCTATGACCAACTAGTAAATCGTAGACTGGAGAGGGTCGGGATCAGTTTATTGTGGATTGTGAATGTACCGTGAATGATTCTGTCAGATAAAATGTAATGTAATAGGATAAATTGTGTGTTATTGTTGAGATATTATGTACCAGAGGCAAAAATTTTCTTCTTTAACTCTACACCTTTCTAGGTCGTTAAATGAGGTTCAATATCTCTCTGTCATCCCTAAGGGAGTATCGAGTCAACCATCTCTTAACCGGATATTACGTCCTTTGGGTCCAAGTTTAGGACCCAGTCCTTCTAGGAGGGACCTCTTCCTTTACTGTTAGGTGAAGTCATAAAAACGGACCCTTTAGAGTACCTGTCTCGGAACCCTTGACGTCAAGTACTTCAACGTTCTCAGCCTGTGTTGAATCCCTGAGTCGGTGGTCTCTCTGTCATTCACTGGTACGGACCTAAACTTTGACTAGTGGTATATGTGCGAGAATAGACGATGTCATGAGACGATTCGTAATAGATTTTTATGCCGTAAAAGAGGAAACAGAGTTAAAAGAGGATTGAAAAGACGAATTCGATAAAGTAAAAGAAGGTCCCTCTTATTTTTATGACAGAACTTGGTTTTTCTCTGGTTCTTTCACTTAATGAAATTTTAGTGTTAGATATTTATATTTAAATATCTAACTACCGGAACACCTGATTGAGTAGTACTATATAAACCGTATCAAACATAACTCGGAGAAGGGGTCCATTCACTTTCATAGGGTCATGACCCTCGACTGAAACACATCAATACACGTAGCGGAGTAAAGGGGAGGTCAGAGGCAGTCCTTAACTTAGTGATGACATCACTTTATCGTCTTCTCAAAATGAGACATGTACAACGACGTATCCGGTCATTTAGTGACACTCTATGAGAATGAGACACGAGTAAGTGACGAGAAAAAGTTTCTTTGTCATCAAATCCGACAGAATTCGAGAAGACGTGTAAATTCAGTCATTTACCTGTAACGAAGTGCAGGCTTGATTCTGTCTTTTATCAAGTTCGAGGATGACTTGAATCGTAGATGAAATCACATTAATCTGTATAACTAGTCCATTTGTCAAAACAAAACAACAACCAGGGACACCAACTTTAAAAGTACCTACAGTTGTAGAATTATTTTAGTTTAGTTTATTCCAAACTAATACTCTTTTCAGATCTAACAGTAATATTCATCTTTTAATAGATTTACCTTTCACGATGATAAGTGTTGTATTTAAACGATTAACAGTAAGACACCGTTTATAGAGTCATCTGTGTCGATGTAACAAACCACTCGTCCTTAATCCTTTGGACTAGAATTTTATTATAAAATGGTAATTTTACAAAGTTCGATAATTTTAGGAAGCACAACTCTTTATAGTTTCGATGAGATTCACACAGTCGTAAACATTCACGAAACTTCTACTTCTTACGTAAATACCGGTTCATCCTAGAAATCTCCCTTTTTACCGAAAGAGATGGAAAACTTGATCTGAAATGTTTGTCGAAAATTCTCTAAATTGTTATATAAATGGTACTTTGTATTGTAGGTACAATAGTGATTATTATTACCGTTATTTACTCAAAAACTACACACTGGGGTAGTAGAGTCTTCTTCACTGTAAAAATAATAAGTAGTTGGTGAGAGGTAAGAAGTTCATTTTCGTGTCGAGGGTATTTCCAAATTATTTCTGAAATAGATATGTATTTTTTCTCTTTTTAACATATTTTGGTAGGTTATGAGTCTTTAAAAGACACTACCAAACCTAAAACCATCCCCCTCGTTTCCTTCCAATCTAATAAAAAATAAAGACGAATAACTTGGGTGACGGAGTTTGAGGGTGGACTAAAATTTACACATCCACCGAGTACAAACAATAAAGTCTATCGACTAGTCATTAGTCTTAATTAATCCCCAAGACCCGGGTAAGAAATTACGTGTCGATAGTACAATATATAGAACAGATTAAGAAAAGAGAGAAATTTTACTTGTGTAAGTAGAGTGAGGGTAGGATTTCATCATGATCTTTTAGTATATCCTTACAGATAGGTAGATCCTCCTCAAGTCGTGTGTTGTGGTGATCTTATTCGGAGTACGAGTGTCTTGTGTTTGAATAGAATTTGTCTTATACAAATTTACTTTCGATAAGACAGGGTAAAGGTGACGAAACATTGGTCATTTGTATGTAAACTAACTTTCCCGTCATCATTTCAGTTAAGATGAGAAATACTAGTACTTTCACTCTATATTAGAGAAACATTTATATTTAATTAGTTTTAAATAAAACGGTTTATGTAGGACTTATATAAAAAACCCACGTTGTAAATAACTACCATATGACCTATTGTTCGTGTCAAGATAATTATATAATAATCATATGTCTCTATTTTCGATGTTAAGAGAACAACAGGAGTTTTTTTTTTTTTTTTTTTGAGTCCAATTCTCGTAATTATCACTTTATGTGTCCCGGAGTTTCCTTTTGGATCCTTTCGATGAACCTACTCTACCCCAAACTCCTTCCCAAGAGTTTCATCCGTTACGAGTTGATACTAAATTTCAACCTCTTTTTAATAGATCTTTTACTTCGCTTATACACCTTTCCTACTCTTATACCGTTTGGTCACTTTAAACGAAAATCATACTATTGTCACCCGTTTCGTCTTGTACTACTATCCTTTATTCCTACCTCAACCCTTTATGGACTATCATTTTCTGAAGGGGTACGATTACTCAGACTCAAATGGGATTCTCTTTTCCTTTACCGACATAATCTCTTATGTTTCACTCTTATACTAGCTCATACGAAAAAGGGTCAACATGGTCCGAACCCATTGACACCCCCTGAGAGTACAATAAGTGTTACTATCTTATATATCTTTAGTTTCTTCAACGATACCCTTCACGACTCGTAATTGTCGGTCTAACGACTATGAACACCCTAGAGGTTACTGAGGATCTTTTAACATCACTATCCTGACCTCTTGTCCTCTTTATAGACTCTATCTTTATACCTAAAGTTGAAACGATACATCCGGACCTATATTTGTAGGTGTCTCTTTCATATGTCACTATTCTCTTTTTTTCTGGATCCTGTGTATTTAAGATGTCTCGTGATTGGATAATTTCTTACGAGTCTCTTTCTGGATTTTCACGTTGACTCTTTACTGATCAATCTATTCTCTCTTCGATAACTCCTTTGGTCATCGGTGACCAAAATAGGTACTCTTAGTCACTCTTCTTAAAAGTTTCAATCTAAGTTAGATTAGAGTTATAAGTAACTATTCCTTTTCTTTTAATGGTGGAATTGATATACCTTGGTATTAATCTCAACCCCTTAAACGACATACTGAGTCCCTTGAGTTTGACCCCGAGACATTGTTGGATCTCCCCACCCTATCCCTTCTACCCTTCCTCCCTCCCCTGCATACAAATAGATACTAAATGAGTACAACTACAAACCGACTTTGGTTGTGTTAGGACATTTTGTTAGTGGGAAGTTAGTTTTTTATTTATTTAAATTTTAATTCTTTTTTTCTAATCTCAACCATCTTTTCGTCTACTCTTTGTCTCTTCTTCAGACTTACTATCTATTATGTCAGTAGTAATAGGCCCAACACCTATTATGTTAGGTGTTAAAATGTTGCACGATCAGTCACACAGTAAAGGTTATCTTATTCGTCAGAGGTACCAAGATCCTTACACGCCAGAGTTTATATGTATGTAGATAGAAGAATTCACGATTTCTACGTCTGTAATAGTATCGGTAAGGGTATCCATATTTCGTGAAATGTTTCTTAATTTTTATATCGGTTAGTTGTTCCGTAAACCCGAGAATGTCGTAGACCGTTAGTCAACCTTCCTGAAACGGTGACTCAAGTAGCTATCAATTTCGGGTAGGGGTCAACGAGAAGTAAAGGGTTTCATCGTTTCAGACGAACTCTAACATACAGGGGACCCATACACTCTGAAGACCCCTCGTTGAATTAAAAACCCATTTGCTCGAGACGACTTTAGGTAAGACCTTCACCGATTCAACTGATCCACGGAACGTACTCCCGGTTCTTCTTTAATTTACGTTTTTCTCCTCTGATCTTTATAATGACACAACAAAAATAAATGAGTTACATAAACAGATTAGAAATCATCGAAAATACGGTCCGTGACGAAGAGAGGGTCACGATCCTACCCGTCCTAGACGATATCTTTATCGTCATTTGTTTTATCTGTTTATCGACTATCGTGAATACTTTTCACTTTCACTTTCAGTGAGTCAACACAGGTGAGAAACACTGGGGTACCTGATATCTCAGGTACCTTAAGAGGTCCGGTCTTATGACCTCACCCATCGGAAAGGGAAGAGGTCCCCTGGAAGGGTTGGGTCCCTAGTTTGGGTCCAGAGGGCGTAACGTCCGTCTAAGAAGTGGTCGACTTAGTGTTCTATTCGGGTCCTTATGATCTCACCCATCGGATAGGTAAGAGGTCACCTGGAAGGACTGGGTCCTTAACTTGGACTCAGAGGACGTAATGTCCGTCTAAGCAATGGTTGACTCGATAGTCCCCAATATACGCTTAGATTTTATCCGGTGTTTACTTGTATAGATCCTTTGTCTTTGTCTGTATCTCTTGTTTAGACACCAACGGTTCCCCCTCTCTTAACTCTCGAACCTTAATCGTCTACGTTTGATCATCCATATCTTACCTCTTTGTTGTTCCAGGATGGTATATCGTGTCCCTTGAGATTGATATATATAACTGATAGGACACTATTTGGTCTTACCTTTTCTTATACTTTTTCTCATAGACATACTCAATAACTCATTGAGACGATATGTCGTCTTTAATTGTGTGGTAACATTTAGTGGATATAAAGTTATTTTAATTATTATTTTTATTTAGTTCCTTCCCATAACCTTCTCAACTCCCCACTACTTTATAATTAATCCTATCAGTTACTCCCGAAGTGACTCTTTCATTAGAAACTTGTTTCTGACTTTTAACTCCCTAACTCGGTACCTTTATACCTCTTTCCTATCAAGTCCGTTTCTTTATTTTGAAAAACCCTCCTACCCGTTCGTGAACCACAGAAGAACCTTATCCCTCGTCTGGTGACATCGACCTCTCTCTGTTTTTTCTCCTTTCGTCTCTCTATAGTCTCTCCATTATACCCTCTCTTATCTCGTCTGGGGACCGGTCACAATTCTTGATACAACTCACTTTTTGACTAAGACCTTGAGATTCCCTGAGAAGTAACTCTTTTCTATAGAATTATATAGTAAAAGGATAGACAGATGGGAAAGAAAAAATTTTTATAAAATAAATAAATAAAACCGACGTAACCCAGAATCGACGTCATGTCCCCGAGATCTCGTGTGTCCGAAGTCATTAACGCCACGTACCGAATCAACGGAGTACCGTACACCTTAGAGTCGAGGGGTTGGTCCCTAACTTGGGTACAAGTGACATAACGTTCCGTCTAAGAATTGGTGACCTGGTGGTCCCTTCAAGGATGGGAAAGAAAACTCATACCCCAAAGACGGTACTGAAGGGACTAGGAGAATCAAGGTAGTGTTCTTGAGAACGAAGAGTTTCTGATCTTCTGATCCGTGAAGAGACTCTTACTTCTTCGTAGTAGTCTTATATGTAACTTTCATCAGAGACACAGTAAGTCTTTTCGTCCATCATTCTTGGTATGTCTTTAAACTTTCTTGGTAAAGGTCTCGAGCTTCTCTCTCATTACGTAACTTTAGTTGAACACAAAAAAATCGTTCTGTAAGTGATCCTTTTTCTTTCGAAAAGGTACTCTTAGAAGTTCTATGGGGTTCTGTAAATGAGGAAACATTGATTTTATAATAGTTATTTATATTAGAGGGTATCAAGAAACCCGTTTCTTTCTCTTCTTTGTGACTTCCTTTATTCGACGGACACCGAGAAGGTGCATTAATAAAATGGTAGGCTTAGTAACTCATGGAACATCAACGGAAGGAGCTATAAGGATTTCACCAGAAAAGATCACTTCAACTATGCAATACAACGAAGTGTCTCCACATTCCTTACTCCTGTTAATCCCTTTTTCTTAGACCGTGGTGATAGAGTCACCATCGGAGGGTTTCTCACATCCTAAAATGTATCTCACGTTAGTGTCCGGACCTTTGTACCCCAAAAATGGGACTGATATGACAATTGACCGTGAAATTTCATTATTATAGATGATCAATGACTTAGTATCAAAAGAGTGGACATATCATTCGTCGACCCACTTGTTATTGATAGTGAAAAAGACAATTCTTCCAGATGTTTTTAGTCGACGGTACCTATCTCAACTCAGGTCCAAGAGACTATTTGAGGTACGAGTCCTTAAGTAATGTCAATAGAAGAGATCTCTACAATTAATGTGTCGTAACATGGGGAGAAGGAGAAAAACGAGGGTATCTGTAACGTTTGTCTAGCGTTATGAAAAGGGAAAATTCAGTAGTTTTGAGTCCCAACCAGTCTTCTAAAAAAAAAAAAAAAAACGTATCACTGAGTCCGCTAGTACTGGTTTGTCAACCTCTCCTATGAGTTCCACTTTTGTCAAACGATGAAATGGTAATCCTCTTACTGATACCTTCAATTGTCAAAAATCATATCGATGCTTCTCGTGAGTGTAGGACCGTCGGTTAAAGAGCTTAGGACTTTCTCCAGATTGGATAGTAACCAAGACGGTCGAATGGGACCCGTGTTGGTTTGTCTAGTTAATCGAAGAGTCGGTTTCTCCGAACCGATGTGTCTTAAGTAAGAGGAAGAAATATTTCGGGTGAAAGGGGGACTCTCCTCTCGAAAGACATTCTCTTCGGTTTACTCTGTAAGTTGTTCATCTCTGATAGTGACTGAAGAACTAGAAACAGGAAGGTGAGTGAGTGGAAAAATAATGGGTTTAGATGTCCTCGACTCTAGTTCTTTCGACTAAGCAGAGTCAAGATTACTTTTCAGGATTGTTACAATAAATCTATTGACACTACTTAAAATTAGACTACTGTCGAACACTGGGTGTTTAACGACAAATTTAATTTTACGTAAGTTTTGCTTTGACCGTTCTGTTGGTGTTATAATTTGAACGTTAGACGACACCTTTTTTGTGGATGGTTTTCGTGATGTAATTTTTATACTTACATTAATTAAAGATATACCGTAGAGTGTTGACTTTAGACCTCTATCGGAAGTTACGGAACACTGATTTAAGTTAACTAATTAGTAGAAGGAAAAAGAAGGGGAGTTTAATTCTTCAGTTTCATCTCAACCTAACCAAACAGAACCATTATGTGGGAAACCGTCTCGAGGTCCATATTAGATCCCGATGTCTGAAGATCCAAAGAGAAAACTACTTGTCTTCAGGAGATAAAGGAGTAGGGTTTACAAGTAGATGTTGTTTAAATATTTACAAAAGGTGGACGAAGTAAAATTCCAATAAATATCGAAAATTCAATATTAATGAGTTCATGTATTTTACAATAGAAATCTTTACAATATATAATCAAAATTTTTATTGTTGTGATTATAAAAAGTATCTAGTCAAGTTTCGTAAGGATTTAAACTATCCTTGACTCCTATAAAAACCATTATCGATAAACAGAGTCCCGATATTAATTTGTTATTACATTTATTTTAAGTTGGGTTACACATACAAAAGTAGAGTATAAAACTGTAATTTCTTAACATACGTCATTATTTTCCTAAATGATGTTGACAAACGTTTATTAAATTACTGGTACAGTATCGATGTAGGGCCAAAAGTTTCACGATTTCTTGATGACTTTTAAGGTGTTATATTGTAGTATTAATATTGTCAATTGTACCCATGAATTAATATCGGACTTACAAGGATATGTAATGAACAAGTTCTCTAAGTGTTATGTACCGATCTTTATTCCTTCATGGTAGAAAGTGAGAGTGTTAACGGATATGTCTTTTCCTGAGTGGGTGTGAGAAAAATTTTCTATGGGGTTTTAACGTTAAAATATAGGTAATAGAAATACGTGATAGAGACCTGACATCATATATGAGTTATTTTATAACGAACCTTTTTACTTACTTATGCACACTAACCTACTGTCCGTTTGAGCCCCTTTTATAGACAAGAAACTAACGATGTCCCTATGACGTGCCTGTTGACGACAGCGTCATCCCGAGGGTTTTAGAGAGATGGTATAAAATAAAACCAAGTACACACACATTTTTACTATTTCCTAAGTCAGGTCGTTCAGGGACATAGTTTAGCTCCGACGTACATAGGTTTTTCGTCCCAGATATCGCTGTAAAATATATGTTAAGGGGTCCATGAAGGATTCCAAACGAAGGTTTGCTTTGGACTATGACCAAGACTATAGTTGATATAAATATAGGCCCTTAGTCAGAGTGACAGTACAGAAAGATATGGAGTAGTTTGGGCAGGGTCCCTGTCACGGATGGGACGCCAACAGTCGAAACTTTGACACTAACCAAAAGACAGACCACGGGAGCCTTGGACTGGTACTACGACTTTCTCTGCTCTCTCAGGATAAAATTTCGAAAGCAGGCAGAATAACCAAATCTTTTAAGCTGACTGTTCTCGACCCCGGTTTCCTCGGACCTCACCGTAGCAATTACCCTTGGCACATAAAGCTAGAAACCCCGTCTCTACACCAGGTAGTCCAATGTCGGTTACCTAGGGACACTCGAGAGCGATTTGGCTCTCTGGAATGCCTTCATCGGCGACGTCATCTTTTATAATGTATGTCATCCCTCAGAACAGTCGGAGGACTTTTTGCCCGTCAGTTCACGCCTCGAATCTTTGTTTTAGACCCTCAGATCTACCTCCCCTCCCCACCTCCTTCGTTTGGACATAAGCGTAACTTTTACAAGTATGCTCCAGTCCTTTTTAGTGCCCGACTAAAATCGAATTCAAAAGCCGGAGGCAGAAGGTTGTCCACGTCCTGAGGGAGCGGGGATGGCACTGTCGTGACAGGACGAAACGGAAAGATTCCCAAAGGAGCGCTTCGGTCGAAAGGGATCTCAGGACCTCGTACACGTCAGAGGGCCGCGTAGGTGTCGAGACGGCCCGTTGGGGAATGGACGTCGCACTTCTGATTCTTCGTCCGTGTCGTGTCCCTTCGGCTGACGAGAGGCGTATCACGAAACGTAACTCACCGCCTCCTCGTTGAGGCGGTGCTGGGGTGAAGTCCGTTTCACCACAACCTTTCTCGGGGGCGGCTCTCAGGAGACCAGAGGCCCTCCGTAAGCGTCCAGGACCCGACCCCGACCGTCTCGCCACACACCGCGCTTGTCTTCGTTCGTGGTCGAAGAGGTGGAATTCTCTCCTCCCCTCCTTCTCCTCACCCTCCGCCGGCGTTCGCCCCGCCGCGACCCGCCCCCGGCTCTAGCGCCCCTCGGCGATGTCGAGCCGGAAGACCTTCGAGGCGTCGGCGCCCCCCCGCCGCCCCCCTCCTCCACCCCCCTCGGTCGGAACCTCGGGCCCCGGTCTCGACATGCTCGTCGTCGGGGTGGCGCGGCGCCGCTGACTCGTACGGGCCACGACCGGGAGCGCGGCGTGCGTCTCAAAGTTTCACCTTAAGGTGAGGAGGCCCAGAATCGCCGACGACGCTCCCTTCGTCCGAGGTGCCGCGCCCCCACACCCCCTTCGTACAACTCTGACAGTAGTCCCTAGGTCATAGACAGGTTTTGGACCCTCACCCTGGTCTACTCCCGGGCTGAACTCCTTGGTCTCCTCTGCCGGATTTTTTCACAGTCGGGGGGTGGAGTGGGACAGGGAAGGGGTCTAGAACCAAATGTGCACCTGTATCGAGTATGTACCCTCGACTGCAAGAGACCCGGAGGCTCACGGTTGGAGAGGTCCGACGGGTACCCTTGTCTCACGTCCACAACGGTCCCCCTCTCCAGTACTCCGTCGGACGACTCATATTCGTCACTTGTGCGTAGGACTCCTACGGAAGAAAGATTGTACTAGGGGGAGAGGGCACAGAAGTCGCCCCAGGGACAAAAAGTTCGAGTTTCGGATACTGGTGGCATCACCGGATTCAATCCGGTATGAATCTCTGATCATCCCGTATAGGTACATTGTCTTCTCTCCTTCTGTAGAAAAACATAAAACCTCTATAATAGGAAACAGAGGTGAAATGATTCCATTTTACATTACCTTAGTGGGGACATTGATCCGAGGAGGACAGGTTCAGACTCAGGGATCCTTCCGACATCGGCAGACAGATTATATCCACAACTAGGGGGAGTAACCCCTGTGACTCACACCTTTAGGAAGATAATCGGGTCCCCGAGTAATGAGGACCAGTACTTCAGGGAACCGGTCTAAAGAGAGGGAATTAATTGGGTCCTCGAGACTGAAAAGATGGAGACACAGAACCCTATGACACCGGGAAGGGCCTAATGAGGGTGAACGAAGTGATGGTGTCAGTTCGAACGTTTCCAGATTAGAACTAGAGTAAAAAGGTCTTTCGGGACCCGAGTGAGGTCTAATGTCATAAAGAGAAGGTGTACACTTACATATATGTTGGAAACGAATCGTTGTAGTGTATAAAAAGAAAATATAAGTAAGTAGACACCAAGTATAATGTTGTGTCGACTCCCCGGAATTCTTGCAGACGTAGAAACATAGAGACTTTAACTTATTTCAGTAAGACCCATTTATTCTATATACTTATTCACGAACAACTTAACTTGACGTATACAGAAGTTACGAAAGAAAGAGGTAGGAGACACTTGACCCTGTTGATTACCCTTTGTACGATGGGTGTTCTCAAAGTTAATCTCTCCTACAGTGTCCTAGACTCGGACCCGTCATAGTAAAGGAAATATTAAATAAAGTAGAAATCGTGACTCTCTGTTCCGGTCCTTGACGTGAGGTGATCAACGTTTTTTCCACTCTTACTTTACATAAAAACTATTGAACAGTCCTGAAGACACGACTTTTAGCTCGAGACACGTCGAAATGAGAGGGGTGAGGTGGTGAAGGGGTGTACCCACACAATGTATGGTAAAGACACCGTTTTGGTAAAGTGGGGTTTGGACGGATCCGATGTTGGAGAAAGGAATGAGACCTAAGTGAAAAGGGGTCAGAGGAAAGGGTATCGTATATAGACAAAGATTGTATGGTCTTCTTCATGATTACCATACCTTACCAGATAGTAAGTTATAGAGAAAGGAATTGGGGTGGGGGAAGGGTGTTACCTTAGGTTGGAGATGTTACCGTCAATAGAAACTGTTAACATAAGTGACTACATACGGTTGACTGAGATTGTCACGGAGTGTGTTTTGTTTCCTAGTTTTTATTTAATTAATTTGCGTTGATCAACTATTTTTATCACTGTCAATAGGGTTGAGAAACCTTAAGAATGATCTATAAACTCTATTGAATAAATAGATACAAATTTTTAGTCTCCTTATTGTGAAGAGTAGATTGTAGTCCAGGATCTTAACGACTTCCCGACTCTCAGTCCTCCTCATTAACGTCGGGCTCGTGTTACCCACATGAAGATAATAAGGATTATTTTTTTTTTTAATGGTTTGAGGTATCTAGAGGTTCTTCTTTTACGTGTAAGCCGTTCCTTCGTTATCATGACATTACGGGGTTTGGGGAACGAAAGGGTGTCTATTAAAGTTGTAAATAAACCCCCTATAAATCTCAAAGTTTATTATATTAAGCGACACTGAAACGATTGTTCGTAAGTCGATCGAAAAATAAAACGGGTGCCCACCTCCATCGACTTAATAATTTGACACGT
The DNA here is from genome assembly GCA_006410555.1 of Capra ibex. Classification (NCBI taxonomy): domain Eukaryota; kingdom Metazoa; phylum Chordata; class Mammalia; order Artiodactyla; family Bovidae; genus Capra; species Capra ibex. The sequence goes on along the minus strand of SJYO01018757.1, from coordinate 30,914,034 downwards.
ACTTTTAAGGGAAGTGTCGTTTTAAAGGTCAAAGATTAAGTTCTATATGGTGATCTTATCAAGTCATGTCATTTTTATTGGAGTTCACTCTACATTAAAACCACTGACCTGTCATTAATAATTAAGTAAACTTTTTCTATTTCCTCTTTTTTAAAGTATAAGGAACCATTCAACTGGATTATATGAAAGTTCTCTAACTAGGGTACTGTACACTTCAGTCTCACATTATTCATTTAGTCGGTTAGTCACTTTTCGGTTGGGGAATTAAGAAACTCTGTCTAAGTGACGAAAGGGAACTGAGCCGCTAGATTGTGGTCACTTCCGTTAAACCACAAAATCTCTTCTCGGAGACAATCATTTGATGTGGGTCAAAGTCTTTTGGTCGAGGTCAAATTTCTTCATACCTTTAATGATACTCTCTCGGTCCGTTTAATAATTATTATGACCTAATATCTTGACACAGGATTTCCTTTAGTAAATGTAAAACTTTCCCTTTGTCTTTTAATGAGAGTACCCTTTAGAAAAGTGGTCTTCTACGTGGTAGAGGCAAAGGATACTTCACTCTCAGTCCTTCTTAAATATGCCCTTTCTTCGGAAAGTCTTGTACGGGATTTTGACTTATATTGGTGATACTTGGAGGTGTAATTGTACAGATATTTACCTACCTTTGGTAAGTATGACCGGTAGAAAGGGATCCTGTGAATTTTCTTTAACCTAGATGACTGACATTTTCAAAGAAGAAATTTAATAAATCTAATACTAATAATAAATTTATACTCGCAATTGGAACTAATCGCGAAGACCCACGGTCCGACGTAAGATTCGCATACCTAAAGGGTGAATTTGAAATGTTATAGGGACGTTGCTCCATAATAGTAATAGAGTTAAATCTCTACCATCCCGAAACGACCACCGAGTCACCATTTCTTGGGTGGAAAGTTACGTCCTCTACACCCAAACTGGGGACCCAACCCTTCTAGGGGACCTCATCTTTTACCGTTGGATGAGGTCATAAGAACGGACCTTTTAAGGTATCTGTCTCCTCGGACTACCAGATGTCAGGTACCCGAACGTTTCTTAGTCTGTGCTGACTCGTGTGAATCTGTTTGTAGTCTCTTCGTGGAACGGGTTTGAGTTCACCATCCATTGGTTGGTTTTCTGTTTAACCATCTCAATCCTACGTGTTAGTCTATTAAACAATGGTTTGGTGATGTTATATGATGAAGTGTATATTAGTCACATTTATTATTGTCAACATCAACTGACTAATCTTAATCTAGTCCCGGTCTCGTCTTCTGTGACTAGGATATAGACCGTCATTTCGAGACATCGCTCTTTGTAGGTATCCTCTAACAGATGTTTACCTACTCCGTTACGACACCGTCACCTGAGATTCCAGTCGTAGATCACTTGTTTCTATCTGTCGTGGGTACGAATCTTCTTGGGCATTCTTCATACGAATGCCATTTCATCTCGTCCTCTCTCTACTAGCGAGGAACTTCCCACCTTCACCCCCGTCTCTACACATCGCCCGTTCTTTGATAATCACCTTTCGTTATTTATTCGACTCAGAGCGACCTATTTACTCAAGATTGACAAGTTATACTTCTCTCTCCAACACCCTAACACACTCGGTCCTTTTCTCCGTACTTTATCACTTTACTCACGTTCCTTGAAGACTCACACATGTCCTCGTTGTTCACTGTCACTGGTGCACAATAACTCTGGACATTACACAAATGGGACGGGGTACGAAATATCGGTAAAACAGTCAGTGTTTCAAGCAAAGGAAGCGGACTCTCTATAGATATCTACTCTCCCCCTTTCTTCTCATCATTAAATAAATATGTTTAACTTCCTGACCTCCACTTAATTCGACGTAAGTCTCATCTTGCCGAGTCTTAGGTTCTCTTCCTTCATCTTTAAACCCCCGTTTCCATGTAAGTCTACTCACCGAAGTGGTAATTAAAAATTTTTATCAAAAGGTTGATACTTTTTCGTCTTGTTAGATGGGAAGACACATTCGTGTGTCCCTTCTTTTGTCGCTCTATCTTTCCCGTGGTCCTCACTTCTGCTTTACTGATTTTAAATGTTTTATATAAAAAAGTGTGAGAATGTTCTCGAGACCCTCTACAATCAAAGGAAAAACTCCTTTCTTCCTTTGATTTTGAGTCATTTCGATCATTAAACGGGTATGTAGGTCGATCATTCACTATACCGACCCTAATTTTAAGTGCTGACCACTGGGATCATGATCCGAAATTGTTGAGACAACATGACTAAGGGACTAATTACATTTCTTAATTGAAGTTCTGAATTTACCTTTTACATCATAAAAGTTCCCCAAAGGCACCACCGAGTCTACCATTTCTACATTATGTCCTCTGACCCCAAACTAGGGACTCAACCCTTGTAGAGTTCTTTGTCTGAAGTAGTTCTCCTAATTACTGTTAATTTAAAATGTTGAATTGTCTCGAGATCAAAAAAAACTCAAAATCGATAAAGTTCACAAACTATGTGTGTGTGTGTGTGTATGTTTATGTATTTCTGTCGTTATACATAAGATTCTTTTTTAATCTATTGGTTTTATTCTATATATCAGAAGATATCGACAGAATCATATTATGCCCGAAGGGAACACCGAGTCGACCATTTCTTAGACGGACGTTACGTACTCTGGACTCAAACTAGGGACCCAACCCTTCTAAGGGAACCTCCTCCCTTACCGATGGGTGAGGTCATATTATGTTTTTTTAGTATCATCTTTCCGATATTCATGACTATCTAAGACGAGAACCAAGTAGTAATTTTAAAATAAGTTCTACTTCATATTCGAAAGGACCCTCGATCGATCATCAGTAGATGAGACCGTGACGTTTCCAGTCTAAGTCGGTTCTACAGTCATTATCTAAACATTTGACGATTGAGAGACGTAATCGAGAGACAGGTAGGGTTCTGTGATTAGTCCTACGTGAATGGGGTAGGTAGTAGGACTCGTCGTGTGTCTACACTCTTGGGGTCACAATCGAATCTGGTCGATGAACCCCGGTCAGTTTATGTAAAAAACGTAACAAACTAGTAAGAAATTCTAAAGGAACTTACTCCGGTAAAACCTTGTTAAGTAAGTGGGTTTTCGGGTTCTGTGATTCTTCTAAGTTTCTTACATCGATACCGAACCAATTTAGTAAATTAGACTGAGGTAAGGACAACTAGTAAAACATGGTATTGACATTCTACTACACTTTCTTATAGAGGGTTTGTACCCGGAGGTACGGAAAGAATAACTAGCGAGTGAGAATCTTTACTTTTCGGTACCAAGAGAGACAGAATGTCAAGGAATAAGGGGAGTAAGAACGTCGACATACGGATATCTTCTCTTCTACCATTAATGGTCAGATTCTAAATCACACCTCTTTGTAAAAATCTAATTCTACAAGGAAACATTTTTTGGATGTGGAGGTGTGTACCTCTCCTCTTAATCTCCTTTCGAATCATTTTGACTGACATTATACTGGTAAGCACAGGAGTTTATTAATTCGTCAGTCAGTGGACAGGTACCGGTACTAAAACTGAATATGTTGTCTTAGGTTTACACGGTCCTGTTGTGATCGTAGTAACGAGTCTCTTATATGATCCTTTGTCATAAACTTCAGTTCAATGTTACCCTATCCGATGTAGCGTAAGTAAGGGGTTTATCACTTTATTAGACGACTATAAAGCAACTATGGAATAAACTGGAGTTTATTAAATTTCTTTTGTGTGTAACTCATGGACACTACTAGGTCCTTCACAAAAATCAAGAATCCTACATAAGAATTCGGGGTTTCTGTTTCTAAGGACAGGAGTTCTACGAACGTAAGATCCTCCTTCTTAATGTGTAAATTGTCATTTATATTCTTTCTTTCTTTAATATATTATACCACTTTCAACTATTCACGAAACCCCTTTCCTTTTAATGTACCTTCATACCCTTTAATCCTCTCACTCCCACCCCAGTTTTACTCATGTTCCTCAAATGGTTTAATTATCCTATAAGTTCTATTCGGTGCACACTTCGACTCGTTTCTAATCTCTAAACTTCGACCACTTTCTCAATAGTTTGTCTATGGACCAATTTCTTGAAAGGTCCTCCTCCCTGGTCGTTTTCCGAGATTAAGGTATCTGTCGAATTGGTTGGACCTTTTGGTGTGACACAGTTTTTTTAAAAGGTCGTACGGAAATTTATATGATACATACATTTCTCTTTATGTCATTCTTTTTACCTTTTAATTTGATTTACTTTTAAAGAAGTATTCTTAAAAATTTAATTAAGATCAACGTAACTAAAGTTTAATGTCATTATATTGAGACGTTTAATGTTTTTGAGTTCTCTACCGTTGATGGGTTACCTGTATTAGTATACTTTAAGGTGAGAAATAAAGTACGATAATCACATTTTATTTGTAGAATAATTAATCTTTACGTAATTAATCTTTAATTAATCACGTAATTAATCTTTACGTACACAACTATGAAATAAATAGGATTCTCTGAATCTCTTTTTTTAAACACTTGATGGGAATATAATTTGATGGTTGTTTTCTTAGTTAGGTTACATAATACCTACTCTTTAGATTCGTCTTTTTCTTTCTCTTTTTATGGGATCGTTCGTAAAAACACAAGAGTCAAAGAAGGAACCGTTTACCATAGTTTTATGAACTCGATTTATGATAGGTTTACGACCTCTTATTTCTAAAACGTTTACAAGACAAATAATCTCATCGAATTAAAACTAAAAAACAACAAACCCTATCTTGTCTTTCATTGGAGTGAAATGTAAAAATATTTTATAGAAAAAGTAAGTTCAGGTATACTGTTCCCGAGTAGGTTTATGATGAAGTACCAATTATGTTTTCCTCTTTTTATACTTATTGGAGAGAACTTTCTTCAGTAGACATAGGAGACTAGAATCTTCATGACACGAAATCTTTTCTTTCATTTCTTAGATCGGATCTAAAACTGACGTCTCGAATTTAGTTTAAAATATAAACTAGACAAGATTTAACTATTAGTGTTTCTAACTTTTCATATGAGGAAAGTTTTGGTTTAAGTTTTTGTCTTCACGACACCAGTCCGCGAGTCGACACAGACTGAGAAACACTGGGGTACTGATATGGGACGGTCCGAGGAGACAGGTACCCTAAGAGGTTTTTTCTTATGACCCTACCCACGGTCAAGGAAGAGGAGATCTCCTAGAAGGACTGGGTCCCAAACTTGAACGTCGAGAACACAGAGAACGTGACCGTCCACCTAAGAAAAGACGACCACGGTGGACCCTTCGGGAGTCGTTGTTTGCACCTTTATTTTGATTTAAATAGAAACTTAATCGGTATTAATCTATTGTGAGATTGAAATTGTGTGATAAACAACATTCATCCGTTTTTGTCTACGGTATAAAGACTTTAAATGGTTTAAAGACTTTAAATAAATCTAAATTTATTTCAAATTTAATTAACAGAAATCTCAACTTGTAAGATTTAATACCTTCATTTTCGTAGGTAACATGTTATCTGATATGTCTTTCTTTCTTTTTCCACATCAGTACCTAAAGTAATTCACCACTATTTGTCTCCATTGTAAAACCATGTATCTCAAGGGAAGGTGAGGGTGGGACCCCTTTATACTCAGATACGTAGGTACACAAATATTAATAATGATTGAAATTGTTTTAAAGATACAGTCATCGTAGTTTGATACCTAAACCTATGACAAAAAGGGGGATTATCATAAGACCCTCGTATAATGGTGCACTAATAAAAATTAACAACGTATCGTAACGTGATACTGTAAGGTAAAACTGAAGAGTCAAAAGCTCAAGAAGGAGTTAATAACACTCGACGAATCTCTCATTCTTTACTATGAGGGAATTGGCCGTTTTATAAACCTTTGTGCATATCCTCTAACTTTCAATATCATAAAGATTGTATCGGTACCGTCATGATCGTGACCACTTCGGCGACGGGGTCAGTTTTTCCTTTGAGATTTCACAGTTTCGGTCCACAGTCCTTACCCTGCAGTGTCTAATACTCAGGATAGAGTTAGAGGTCGTTTAATCCTTCTTAGTTTTACACATGTAAGGTAAGTCTGATGACGGAAAGGATTCTTACTACTTATTTCGTCCTCTACTTACCTGTCACAAACAAGGAAAAAAGTAATAGGGACCTATTGAGTTAGTTGACTGAGACTTTAATGGTATTGTTTTTCATAATACCCCATTTTTCTGGACATTTTACTTAACATATTTATCCTCGATATTCATTAACACATAAAGGAAAGATAAATTCTTATAATAAAAACGAAGACCAAAGAAAAATTTTAGACTTGTCATATTGATGGAAGAGTGCGAATAATGGAAGGACGAGTTTACACTACTGTGAGTACTAAAACATCAAGGATTAGTCTCGAAATTTGAAGGACATTATAGGTATTTGTTATCCGTCGTAACAAATTTAAAATTACAATCAATTGACCGTAATATAAGATATGACAAGTACCTCAAGAACTCCGTTCTTATGACTTCACCAAACGGTAATGGAAGAGGTCACCTAGTACAAAACAATCTTGGTATAAGACACCCTAATATCACTTATAAAACAGTCTTAATTTAAGATACTTCGAGTTAAAAAACGTAAAAGGGGAGATAATTTTTGTTCAAAATTTTTTACAAAGTTATTTAGAAACGTATACAAAAAGTTCGTACAAATGGTGTCGAACAGATTCCGTGTGTGTATTTTCAATTTCACGAGTGCATATCCGATAGTGATACATCACAACTATCATTAAACGTAAGTGTTGTCGTTGCATACTCTTAGTTAAAACGATATCGGTATCAAAACGATATGGGTATGTATTCACAGTATAAATCGTTAACAAAACGGGTTAGTTATGGATAATTTATCACAGACTAAAAATTTTGTAGAAAAGAACCATCAATCGTGTTGGTAAAATAATAAGTAAAAAACAAACAGGGTTGGTTGGATCTATCGTATAACTTTTCGTCTCTATAATGAAACGGTTGTTTCCAGGCAGATCAGTTCCGATACCAAAAAGGTCAGTAATACATACCTACACTCTCAACCTGACACTTCTTTCGACTCGTGGCTTCTTAACTACGAAAACCTTGACACCACAACCTCTTCTGAGAACTCTCAGGGAACCTGACGTTCCTCTAGTTTGAGGTCATGAAACCGGTGGAGTACGCTTCTCAACTGAGTGACCTTTTCTGAGACTACGACTCTCCCTAACCCCCGTCCTCCTCTTCCCCTGCTGTCTCCTACTCTACCGACCTACCGTAGTGACTGAGCTACCTGCACTCAGACACACTTGAGGCCCTCAACCACTACCTGTCCCTCCGGACCACACGACGCTAAGTACCCCAGAGTTTCTCAACCTGTGCTGACTCGCTGACTTGATTCGACTTGACTTCGGAGAAAGGTAGTGGAGGTGATCGAAACAAGCATCACTACGAAGGATTCCGGGTGAACTGAAGTGTAAGGTCCTACAGACTGAGATCCACTCATTAGTGTGGGAACACTAATAGACCCAGAACTTCTACAAAAAATATGTCAAGAAGACACATAAGAACGGTGGAGAAGAATTATAGAAGACGAAGATTATCCAGGGATGGTAAACAGGAAATAGCTCGGGTAGAAACGTACTTGACAAAGGAACCACAGAGATTAAAAGAACTTCTCTAGAGATCAGAAAAGTAAAATAACAAAAGGAGATAAAGAAACGTGATTAGTGACTCCTTCCGAAAGAATAGAGAGGAACGATAAGAAACCTTGAAACGTAAGTTTACCCATATGGAAAGGAAAAGGGGAAACGAAAAGCGAAGGGAAGTAAAGTGTCGATAAACATTCCGGAGGAGTCTGTCGGTAAAACGAAAAAACGTAAAGAAAAGAACCCCTACCAGAACTAAGGACAGAGGACATGTTACAGTGTGTCACCTTAATAAAGAGGTGACTAGAGGTTATCGTATAACCCGTGGATGACTGGACCCCTCAAGTAGAAAGTCCCCTACTTCTATCCCCTCAGGATAGAAAAAACGGAAAAGTATGACAAGTACCCCAAGAGTTCCGTTCTTATGACTTCACCAAACGGTAAGGGAGGCAGGTATCAAGTAGTCCGTGAGACAGATAGTATAGATCAGGGAATTTAGATAAAGAGTGAAGGTGACCTATCAGTTTTGCCTAAACTAAATCCAGTATGGACTTACCAGACCACCAAAAGAGGTGACAGACGTTAAGGTCGGACTTAAACCGTTAGTCTTCAAGTACTAGACTCGGTGTCAGTGGAGGGCCAGAACAAATACGACTGACATATCTCGAAGAGGTAGAAACCGACGTTTTTTATTTTAGTTAGACTAAAGCCACAAGTGGTAGACCACTACAGGTATACATCTCAGAAGAGAACACAACAACCTTCTCCCACAAACAATAGTGGTTGCGCAAGAGAACCGTCTTGAGATAATCAGAAACGGGACGAAGTAAACGTGAGGTTCCGGTTTAAACGGACAATGAGGTCCACAAAGAACTGAAGGATGAAAACGTAAGGTCAGGGGATATTACTTTTTCTATAGAAAACCCCCACAATCAAGATCTTCCAGAACATCCAAAAGTATCTTGACAAACTGAAGTCGAAGAAGTCGTAATGACCAACCCTGTATCAGAACCTAATGGTATTATAACTTACTAAACGAAACCTTTACTTGTCTCTAGTAAGACAGCAAAAACTCTAACGTAGGTTCATGACGTAAAACTTGAGAAAACAACTGGTACTACCGATGAGGTAAAGAAGATTCCCTAAGGACGGGTCTCACCATCTATATTACCAGTAGACTCAATTTAAGTGGGTCAGGTCAGGTAGAATCAAACGACTAAGGATCTTACAACTACAAGTGAGAACAGTAGAGGACAAACTGGTGAAGGTTATACGGAACTAAGCACCTGGATTGTAAGGTCCAAGGATACGTTATAACGAGAACTGTCGTAGTTTGGAACGAAGATAGTTGTCAGAGTAGGTGTTGACTCACAACATAAACGAAACCGAAGTAGGGAAGTAAGAAAGACCTCAATAAAGAGGTGACTAGAGGTTATCGTATAACCCGTGGATGACTGGACCCCTCAAGTAGAAAGTCCCCTACTTCTATCCCCTCAGGATAGAAAAACGGAAAAGTATGAGAAGTACCCCAAGAGTTTCGTTCTTATCACTTCACCAAACGGTAAGGGAAGAGGTCACCTGGTGTAAGACAGTCTGGAGAGGTGGTACTGGGTGGGTAGAACCCACCGGGGTGTCCCGTACCGAATCAAAGTGACTCAATCTGTTCCGACACTAGGTACACTAGTCTAAACGGACAACAGGCACTAACACCAAAGTCAGACAGACGGGAGACTACGGGAGAGAGTCACGGATGGTAGAATGAACACAAAGAGAATGGAACCTGCACCCCATAGAAAAGTGCCGATGAGGTCGTTTCGTGTCGACAACGAGGAATGGAGTCTCCACCAAAATCTTTTCCTTCTCCTTCGTCTCTAGTTTAACGGATGTAGGCGACCTAGTAGTTTTTTCGTTCTCTCAAGGTCTTTTTGTAGATAAAGACGAAATAACTGATACGGTTTCGGAAACTGACACACTTAGTGTTATTTGACACCTTTTAAGACTTTCTCTACCCGTATGGTCTGGTGGACTGGACGGAGAACTCTTTGGACATACGTCCAGTCCTTCGTTGTCAATCTTGACCTGTACCTTGTTGTCTGACCAAAGATTAACCCTTTTCTCATACAGTTCCGATATATGACAGTGAGACGAATAAATTGAAGATACGTCTCATGTAGTACTCTTTGCGACCCGACCTACTTCGTGTTCGACCTTAGTTCTAACGACCCTCTTTATAATTATTGGAGTCTATACGTCTACTATGGTGAGAATACCGTCATTCACTTCTTCTTCATTTCTCGGAGAACTACTTTCACTTTCTTTCACTTTCATTTCAGCGAGTCAGTACAGACTGAGACGTCGGGGTACCTGATATCGGATGTTCCGAAGAGGTAGATACCCTAAGAGGTCCGTTCTTATGACCTTACCCAATGTTAAAGGAAGAAGTCCCCCAGAAGGGCTAGGTTCCTAGTTTGGACCCAGAGGGAGTCACCTCCGTCTACGAAATTGGAGACTCGGTGGTTTCAACCGAATTTTCGAGTTGTAAGTCTTTTGATTCTAGCACCGTAGGCCAGGGTAGTGAAGTACCGTTTATCTACCCCTTTGTCACCTTTGTCACTGACTGAAATCAAAAGACCCGAGGTTTTAGTGACGTATACCACTAACATCGGTACTTTAGTTTGCTGTAAATGAGGAACCCTCCTTTCAATACTGGTTGGATCTATCGTACAACTTTTCATCTCTGTAATGTAACAGTTGTTTCCAGACAGATCAGTTCCGATACCAAAAAGGACACCAGTACATACCTACACTCTCAACCTGATATTTCTTTCGACTCGTGACTTCTTAACTACGAAAACTTGACACCACAACCTCTTCTGAGAACTCTCAGAGAACCTGACGTTCCTCTAGGTTATCAAGTAGGATTTCCTCTAGTCAGGAGTCACAAGTAACCTTCCTGACTACAACTTCGACTTTGAGGTTATGAAACCTGTGGACTACGTTTCTCGACTGAATAAACTTTTCTGGGACTACGATCCTTTCTAACTCCCGTCCTTCTCTTCCCCTACTGTCTCCTACTCTACAAACCTACCATAGTGATTGAGTTACCTATACCCAAACTCACCTGAGGCCGTCAACCACTACCTGTCCCTCCGGACCACACGACACTAAGTACCCCAGTGTTTCTAAGCCTGTGTTGACTCGTTGACTTGACTTGACTTGACTTCGGAGGAAGGGAAGAAGGAAAACCTAATGACTTGATAAAAATTATCAGATAAATTTAAAAATTTTAAATTTGAGGAAAACTTAAATGGATAACCGGAAAATCTTAAAGGGACCACCGAGTCGTAATTTCTTAGGTGTTACGTCCTCTGTACTCAAATTAGGGACCCAGTTCTTCTAGGGGACCTCTTCCTTTGCCGTTGGGTGAGGTCATAAGAACAGACCCTTTAGAGTACCTGTCTCCTCAGACCGCCCGATGTCAGGTTCCACAGTGTTTCACAACCTGTACTGAATCGTTGAATTGTTGTCGTGACCGGAAAAGTCAAGTCAAGTCAAGTCAGCGAGTCAGCACAGGCTGGGAAACGCTGGGGTACTTAGCGTCGTGACCGATTGAGTAAAACATAGTAAAGAAGTTATCAATGAGATCCATCATTTTACGTGTATGGAAGGTAATTGTTGGATGAATCTCAATAATAAGACGACGATAAAATTCATTTCTTCTAAATATGGGTTTATCCAAGGAACCTGGACGGGAAGATTAATAGTATATGTAATGAAAACATATGTAACTTTAGGTAATATTTGTACTATTAAAAACGAAACTTGTCATTATGTACAAAATTTCTAGAATTTTTTATATCAGGAAATATAAATGGGTCTATGTATGGTAAATAGGACGAAATGACTACAAATTAACCACATGTTTTTTGACGAGTACCAATTAGAAGATTCATTACACCCCACAAAAAAAAAGAACGAAAGTTCTAATAAAAGAAATGAAAACTTAAAGTCGTCACTACACAGAACCGTTTCCACAAAAACAAACAAAATCAAATATCACAAAGAACTTGGATATTTAAATATTAAAATAGGTGTGAATCCTTTTTAAAACGGTAATAAAGAATTATATGTAAAAGACGTGGGTAAAAGAGAAAGACGCTAAGGTTAATGTACTAAAACTAAAACTAGTAAAGGGACTATCTCTTAGGTGGACTATTTCTTAGTCGACCATTTCTCAGGAGGACATTCTGGTCTCTGGACCCAAACTACGGACCCAACCCTTCTAGGGGACCTCTTCCCTTGCCGATGGGAGAGGTAATAAGACCGGACGTGTTAAGGTGCCTGACAAATCAGGTACCCCAACGTTTCTCGACCCATACTGACTCGCTGAAAGTGAAAGGGACTTCAAGACGAGTATAAAAAAAAGAGAGTCAAGAAATCTAACATAGACAAAAAGATGACATTAAAATATCGTCGTTTGAGGTGAGTGACCAAGAAACAAGGTCTTCTTGACGTACAAAGAATTACCTCAAGTACTACGGGAGAAACGATTGACGGTGTTTTTACTCATCAAATGCGACAGATACGGTAAGGGAAGTTTTATAGTGGAGAGGAGGTGTTATATGGATCAAAATAGAAAAGAGATCACGACATTCAAGTTGAAGAAAACGTAGAAAAAAGTGACAATTATCATAGACACTCTCATCACCAGGTCATTGTGGACTTAGTTTGTTCTTCGTATTGAGTCTTAGAAATGTAACACATAAATATTGTCAGGAAGTCACCAAGGTTTATGTACATTAGAGAGTGAAAAGTTGAGTAACAGAATGAGTTCCAAATAATAAACAGATATAACACTTAATTTCGAGTTGACGTCTTATATTATTGTGAGGATTAGAGGGAGAATGAGGTATCGTGGTATAGGTGGTAGTAAGATTTGAAGAAAGGGTTTCAGTTCAACACGAATCATGGAACTGAAGGTAAAGGGGTAACTCAAAACAAGAAACCCCTATGAAGAAAGAATTAAAATTTAAACCGTCATGAAATTTAAATAAACAGTGTTAAAAAAGTAGTGAAGATCCGTAAAAGAGTTTCTTCCGTTACCGTGGGGTGAGGTCCTGAGAACGGACCTTTTAGGGTACCTGTCTCCTCGGACCATCCGACGTCAGGCACTCCAGCGATTCTCAGTCTGTACTGACTCGTTGAAGTGAAAGGGAAAAGTGGAAGTACGTAACCTCTTTCTTTACCGTTGGGTGAGGTCACAAGAACGGACCTCGTAGGGTCCCTACCCCCTCGGACCACCCGACGGCAGATACCCCAGTGTGTCTCAACCTGTGCTGACTTCGCTGAATCGTCGTCGTCGTCGTCCGTAAAAGATTGTCTTCCCAATCTTTATTCAATCAAATTAGTTAGTAAGACAGTCTTACTCTTGTACTAGAAACAGAAGATAGAATATTTCGTCTATAGAATTTCTACAGAATATTTCGTCTTCGTGATATGTATATACATATATATATATATTTATATATATGTATACATAAACAGTATTATCCGTAACATTGAACCATCTTTTATATTATTACTACTACAATCACTAATATTGAAGATGATTTCGTTTTCAGAAACGGAGATAGGTTTACGACAAAATGTTTTCGCGTTGTATATTCCATGTCGAGTCACGTTAGTGGCACCAAACGGTGATCAAGTATAGTAGTCGTCACGCAACAATGTATTCATGATCGTACTTTAGCCGTGTCCAGTGAGGCATAAACCGTCGACTTAGTCTTTGACAAAGAGAAGAACTTAACAGGAGTTGTTGAGATTTATGTGACTTGTTCGTATATTTTCACTTGAGTCAATTAGTAATGGAAGACGAATGAATCATCCGGACTTTACCGAAGATTTTTAATCAATATTTACCGTTGGGTGAGGTCACAAGAACGGACCTCTTAGGGTCCCTGCCCCCTCGGACCACCCGACGGCAGACACCCCAGCGTGTCTCAGCCTGTGCTGACTTCGGTGAATCGTCGTCATCGTCGTTAGCATCACCCGAAGGATCCACCGCGATCACAGAAGACGGTTACGTCTTCTGACCTCTCTGGACCTAAGCTAGAGACCCTTCCCTTCTAAGGGCCCTCCTCCTGTACCGTTGGGTGAGGTCATAAGAACGGACCTCTTAGGGTACCTGTCTCCTCGGACCACCCGATGTCGGGTATCCCGACGTTTCTCAGTCTGTCCTGACTTCGCTGAACCGTCCGTACGTTAGTATCAATGCACACAAACCGATTTTCTCCGGTTTCTGAAAAAGTTTTAAATCTCGTTTATTGACTCTTACAAATAAACCCCCTACCTTTACGAGTTATCGTTTGACATAAAGAAGGTATTAAAATGGTAAGGACAAAATAATTTTTCTCACTTTAAGGTACAGATATTTTACATGGTTTTACGACTAGAGCGAAAACCACTTAGTCCTAAACTAAAAGACTACGGGATGAGTGACAGCCACGAACGGTCAAACAAAGAGAGACAGGATAGTGGTGTTTGTGTAGTAAACGGAAACAGTCGATAAAGTATTTATACACACAAAGAACAATGACCCTCTAGTTTATTCGTTCTTCTGTACCTAGTTGTTTTACAGTGAAACAAGAGTCTTTTCTTCTTGTAAAGTTTCGTCCCATTAGTGGAATGTATTTTTCATATAGGTTATTCACCAATTATAGATTTTATATGTTTCTTAAGTATGTTGAGTTTTATTTAATTTTTTAACCTAAATTTTTACCCGTCTCCTGGACTTGTCTGTAAAAAGGTTTCTTCTGTTTGTCTACCGGTTGTCCGTGTACTTTTCTACAAGTTGTAGTAATTAATAGTCTCTACGCATTTAGTTTTGGTGTTACTCTGTAGTGAAGTGTAGACATTCTTACCGATAATAGTTCTTCTGTTGTTTATTTTTCACAACCACTTTCATACCTCTTTTCTTTCTCTTGGAAGTACTTGACAACCACCTTTACATTTAAACCATGGTGACAATACATTTTGTATACCTCTAAGGAGTCTTTCAATTTTTTATTGTCATGGTATAGTAAATCGTTAGGATAAGGACCTATAAATATGTTTCTTTTGTTTTCGTGATTAGGTTTTTCTAGATACGTAGAATTTACCAGTGACGTCGTAGTAAGTGTCATCGGTTCTATACCTTCGTTAGATTCACGGATAGTCATCTACTTACCTATTTCTATACCACACATATTACCTTGTGATAAGTCGGTACTTTTTCTTACTTTAGAACAGTAAACACTATTTTGTACCTACCTGGACAATCCGATTCATTTTATTCAGTCTGTCTCTTTTTATTTGGGACATACTAAAGTGAATATACACCTTAGATTTTTGTTTTTTTACTTCTTTGTATTGTTTTGTCTTTATCTTGACATTTACGTCTCTCGTTTGTCTATAAATAATCTTCCCGTCCCTCATTCTCTTCTTTTATTTATCTCCTGCCTCTATTTCTCTATGTTTGAAGTCCAACAATTTATTTTCTCGGTATATATGCTTTACATGTCACACCCCTAATATCAGTCATCAATATAAATTAATTATATTATAGAAATATACAACTGTTCACCATTAATCTGTTGTACTGCTAGTGAAATTTTACGTATCTTTATAACTTGGTGATACAACACACTGTATTCGATTGTATCCCGACATCAAGTTCACCTGAAGTATTTGTTTATTTGTTTGACTGTTTTTTACTCTAGACTGAACACCAAAGGTGGACACCCTTCATCCCTCCTCCCCCTTGACTTACTTTCGTCCATTTACCATGTTTGGAGGTCAATATTTTATTTATTCATGATCACTACATCACATGTTATACTAATTATGACGACCCACAATTATATCCTTTCACCAATTCTCTCATTTAGGATTCTCAAAAATTAGTATTCCTTTAAAAAAAGATAAGGAAATCAAAAAAAAAAATTAAAAATAAAAATGAAATAAAATGAAATGTTATAACATAACCAAAACGGTATGTAACTGTACTTAGGTGGTGTCCACATGTACGCAAGGGTTTGTAATCAAAAACTCAGATATACTCTACAACCTATAAATCGTTGAATAACACTATTCTTAAAGTGCTACATACATTCAGATCATTAATACGACATATATAGAATTTTAATGTGTCACGACATCCAGTTAATATAGAGTTATTTCGACCTTCTTTTTTCTCATCGTACTCGGAACGGAACTCCAATTACAGAGACTGGTAACCGTCGGTGGCACTAGAAGTCACACATTACGTTATTAGATGACCAGTAAACCCTTGTGAAGTGTTCATCCGTAAACAACTCACAATGTTATGTGTAATGAACTTCTTCCAAAGACTCCTTTCAAAATAGAACTCAAAACCAAATTTTTGAACAGTTTACTCATTTTCCTGGTAAATTGTAAAATTATAAACCTAATTACAAAATCCCTGACTAAAACTTTAAGAACTTTGCTCTAGGAGTTACGAAACATTCAAAGTACCAATTTTACAACAAAAGTGACTAGTCTACCTTTTACTTGAGTACGGGATACTAAGAAACTCTAAACGACTACACTACAAAATGTTTCAAGATTTTTTGGTGTTGGGTCCTTTTCAGATTGGTTCTTCATCTTTATGTTCATCCACGACTCGAAGGTAGCGACTACACAACCCATAAAAGAAATAAAGGGGTAGGATAGGGTGGATAACAATTTCCTAGTATTTCTATTGGAGAAGGACTTTAAGAGTATATATTCTACCTAACGACGTGTTTTAAACGGTCTCCGTCCAATGTCATAAAGGGGTATTACTTGAAACTTTATAAAGTTGATAAGAATTTTATAGTACGTACTAAAAATATCTACTCAAAGTAAATACTTTGAACTGACACTCACTTTCCTTTATTGGCATATTATCCGTATCGTATTGTTCTTTAATGAACCCAAAAAGGGAAGAGTTTTCTTCTTTCTTTTTATATATAACGATAAACTAATGTTAATATGGGATAGATACGACTCATTAAAATTACCACAGACTACTCAGTCTAGTATCAGTGGTGGATTGGTTAGGGAATTGCAGGTTGAGTCCAAGGTACAGTACGTACTTTAGAAATGGGTGAAGAGTTGTATATCAGTGGGGAAGGAAGGAGTCGAGAAAAACTAACGGGGACTTGACGTATGTGGTAAGTTATATGATCAAGAGTTCACTTGGGGAGTTTAGTTCCCGTTCACGTGAGAAACTAAGTGCGTACAAGGACCACGTGTATTTTGGGAGTAGTGTGACGGACTACTTAGACACTAGCGAGGAGTCAAATTAGACTTTGATCTGATTTGAGAAGCTCCCATTCCAAGTACAGAATATCGACATTTTAAGAGTCACGGACAGGATTACGGACCATATGTTAATTATTAGTATGGATAGAAGACTTACATATGTAATATGTACTATAATTACATATGTTTAAGTGTTTTATATATACACTTAAAACACTTTGTACGTTATATACGTTAATTTATTTCTAATACTTTATAGAATATGGGGACCATATGACCAACGTGATCATGCAAGGAAGTCTAATTCTTGGTATGAAATGGGAAGAAGACATAGGAATGGGATTTTTCATAGTCTTTATTTAAGTGATTTGTGAAACTTTTAACTTATTACTGTATATTAATACTTTTTGGAGTCTTAAATTCAGAACTAAGTACGCAGGTATTACTACAAGTTTTATGGAGAGTCAAGTGTAGTCCTTTGTGACTCCAGAATTGTCAACAGTCCGCGATACGATCAGTGAACCGATCTTCTTACTTCAGTTTCTTATTTTATTCGTCCATCGAGGATTCTTCGAATATAATCCCATTCTACTGTGTATCCTATAACAGTATTAGTGATTCCTATTATGTCTACATATGAACTATAAAACACTCGTACCTCCTGGTGAATAAGGTTGGAACCCAATTATAAACTGAGGTTCTTCTTTTATTATGGAACTTTCTACTCATGCATCATCGGTTCTTTTCTTTCTACCTGTAGGAAGAATTTACCTAGTCTCGTTTGCTTGTGTGTTTTACAATTTCCTCATATTTTGAACAATTAATCTCATACTTTATACTCGAATTTTCACTTTTCTTTAACGTACATCTCGTTCTAACCTAGTTCTGTATATTAATAAATGTACGGTGAGATTGGTCTACCACGTCACCATTTCTTAGACGGACGGATACGTCCTCTGTGTTTTCCGAACCCAAGTCAGAGACCCAGTCCTTCTAGGAGACCTCCTCCTCTACCGTTGAGTGAGGTGACAAGAACGGACCTTTTAAGGTACCTGTCTCCTCGGACCACCCGATGTCAGGTACCTTAAAGGACCGTCCAATGTCAGGTACCCCCAGTGTTTCTCAACTTGTACTGATTCGCTGACTCGTACACACATGATTCCTTGAATGTGAAGTAGGGTGTCAGTTACCTCTCAAACATTTGCAGAACTCCCGACCTCACTACACGATTCCACATGTGACATTCCTGTAGTGAAGTCAACACTCTCCCTAACTAATACCTCGACCTCGTACTGACCCCATTTTCTTTTGTCCTTTGGTTACTCTAACATATCCTTCTCTACTATTTTCGGAGATGAACCAATCATCTTCATCCATATGTCACCTTGTCTTTCCCACGTGTAAGATCTTTGTAGACTTCTATATTAACCATAGTGGACTACTTCCTAACTTCCTGTCTATATATTCTCTCTTTACTCAGTTTTTACTGAAGACACGAGGACCTCTCCTAGTCTCGTGGGTGGTCCTTTTGTTCTCATCTCTGTCGTCTCTATTACCCAGGACAGTTTACGTTCACATGTCGGATATAAATCTGAAGATACTGACTTAGTGTCCCTTCTCCGATTTCGACTTCCGTTCTCGTATGTCCATTTTCTATTTCTGTGGTGTGACTTAGTCCATTGACTACTCGTCATACACTTCTGGTTTTTCGTTACCTATTCTGTTACTTCAGCTCATTGTAGTTATAATTCCTCTTCTCTCAACTACTCCCTTTGCAATGGACCGTACTTACGTTCCACTTACAGTTCAGAATCTGTCGTAGTAATTGCTTTTGGTCATAGTGGTCCGTCAGTGTAAGGTACCCCAACCTGTACTACATCTCCCATTTGTTGCTGTTGTAGTGATCCGTCTTTCTAAAACAAAGAGTTACACTCGTAAACACTGTAAAGAGAGAATATGGACCCTAAGGGAGTATCGAGTCAACCATTTCTTAGAAGGACGTTACGTCCTCTGGGGCTAAGCTAAGGACCCAGTCCTTCTAGACGACTTATTCCCTATCCGATGGGTGAGATCATAAGAACCCAAAGGGAACACCGAGTCGACCATTTCTTGGTGGACGTTACACCCTCTGGACCCAAGTCAGGGACCCGACCCTTCTAGGGAACCTCCTCCCTTTCCGATGGGTGAGGTCATAAGACCGGACCTCTTAAGGTACCTGAGATACCGGGTACCCCAGTGTTTCTCAGCCTGACCTGACTCGTTGAAAGTGAAAGTGAAGGACAATGTGGAACGGTAGTGTGTCAAGGATAAAGAGTATTTATCGAAATATTTTTACTCTGACAGACACTCAGTGATTCCCACGTGATTCAGTATTCCGTAGTGTCTTCCTTCTTCTTCATCCTCGTAAACAAGTGTTGACGTTGGAAGGTCAGTACGACCCTTTCGTCTCTCGTCCGGACACCTCCATGTGAATGGTTTCTCCAGTACGGTAGCGTCAATTACCTTTCAGTGTCTACCACTCTACATGTACTACCCGCATGAGAGGGACTCTGTAAAACCCGTTTGACTACGAGAACATCTACCGACAAGACTGATATGGACACTCCTGGAATTATGACACAGAACTACGTATAAACTACACTCAAAAATTACATAGAATTTCAGAGACGTGTCGATATGAGAAAAGACATGGGGGTTTCCCTACAATAAACGCTTAGAATAATTTTTAATTGTTGTTAGATAAAGGGTACGAGACAGACAGTATCTACTTCTTACCGTATACAACTATTCGTGTTCCGTCAGTAACTAAAGACCCGCGTCTGTGTGACCTTTCGTAGTGTTTAGCATACTACCCTGGCCGTTCTGAGCCACTAAATAGATTTACTGCAAGTCTTTAATTGCACAGTCATTTTGAGAAACTCCCGATATTTAGGTCTCTCGACGTAAAAAGAAAGTTTCCTCCTTTATATAATAAGATACTTGACTCAAGGTTAAATATATAAAGACTTACATAAACGAAAAATAAGTCCGAAACATACAATCTTGTTTCGGTGAGTTCAGTCGTGGTGTGGTCACTACCTAAGTCTCAAACTCTTTTCCGTCCAGTTTACTTTTAAGTGTCTCTTTTTGAAGATTACGATGTCTTAGGACCAACGTTGGCTGAGAACAATTTCCATAAGTTAAATATAGAACGATGGAATATTTTCATTCTTACTCCGGGAAGGGTAGTTTCATCTTTGTTTTATTTTCGAAATCCTTTGTCACGGATTTTAAGACCCAATTAAAAAAGGTAGTGTGATTATAGTATTTTTATAAACTAATTATATAATAGGAGACAATTGAAGTTATATTAAGGGTATCTTTTACACTTTAAGTCCCGTTCTCTTACTATTTCTTCTTCGTCTTTGAAATTCTCCGTAACTTACTCAATAAATAAGAGATATTAGCGTTAAAGGAGTAGACGTTTCACCTTAAGAGACAATGATCATCCTCTTGATGTAATATATTACTTATATTTATTTTAAGTTATACGTCGAATTAAATGTATCTTGTCTACTAATTCTTACCAATGTCCTAATAATAATAACAATAATAATAATACCTCAAACTTAAATGTGACTAAGTGATGAACATTTAAGTAAAACAGTAAATGATCGTCCACTGTACGTTTCTTAGTTTTTCACTTCCTGCACCTCTGTTGGATCTCCAGGTTGTTTCCTTACTTATTAGCTCTACATATATAAATATGTGTGTTACCTTATAATGAGGCGGTACTTTTCCTTGTTTTGACCCAATAAATATTTCTACATCTACCTGGATCTTTGACGGTATGTCTCACTTCATTCAGTCTTTCTTTTTTTGTTTATTAATATAATTACCTATACACGTTAGACTTTTTTGACCATGTCTACCAAAATAAATGTTTCGTCTTTACATATGTGTTTATGTCTCTTGTTCGTATACCGTGGTTCCTTCCTACCCTCCACCCTACTTAACCCTCCAACCCCAACTGTATATATGCAATAACTATGATACATATTTTATCTATTAATTACTTTTGGATGACACATCGTATCCCTTGAGTTTCGAGACACTACCGGATTTACTCTTCCTGTAGGTTGTTTCTCCCCTATATACAGATGTATATCGACTAAGTGAAACGACGTCTCTTTTTTGATTATGTTGTAACATTACGTTGAGATGAGGTTATTTTTTTTAAAAATTTCATTTCTTATCATTACTCCCTTTTTGTTTTTTACCTGATTTATTATAAATAATTGAAATAAAATTTAATCTTTTTATAACCTTTTTATATATAAAATATAGATATATAAATATGTAGATCAGATATGAGTTAAATCACCTCTTTATACACAAAATATCTTTGTATCATAATTTTCCGTGAAGTATTCTATATCTCATTAATTGTGTGGGACTTTCTATGTTTGATGGAAGGTAGGTCTGTCTTTAAGATCAGAAGGTATTCATAATTCAGAAGTGTATATTTTTACATCTTATAAACGTAAATAAAAAAAGGTGTTCTTTCTTTCTTTATTTTTTATTTAATGACGTTATTAATAAATAATAATATCAAACGGTTGGAGTAAGAAAAGGTTCCTATACACACAAGTCACAACACCGAAAAGGTAGTACATGTATCTTATATCGGTGTAAAAGACATTTAATTTCACGAAGAGGAAATTCACTCTCAAGTAATGTAGTTGTACGTAGTAAAAAGGTCCGCAAAACGGTGGACTTGTTTTAACTCTTTGGGGTTCGATTACATACTCCTACCGACTAAAATTCTCATTTGATATTTAGAGGTCGTTATTACCTCATGTAACTCAAACTTCCTGAGGTCACCTTCTATACTATTTCAATCATCCATCTTTCTTCTATAACAGTTTTATTACCCATTTGTTAGTACTATGTCAGGAACCTATGAAACTTTTTATGAAAGGAGTATATTTTTCCATAACTGACCTACGTACGACCATTGGGTGGTCTTCTCTGTTTACGGTTTTGTTCACAAATATTGTTGTTGTTGTTTTTAGGGGTTTCGTGATACTTCCTTTTTAGGTTTATAAGTGATAAATAAGAATTACTTTTGGACTTTTTTCGTCCGTCGTCGTCCTTTTATATTAAATTAAAATTTACCCTTTCTACTTTGTAAATTCCACTATGATAGGGTTCTTCCACTGGAAATCGTTAGTTCCTCGGTAACAATTCTTACGTAAGTACGTGCGTTGGGCGTTGGGTGTGAATTACTTCGTACACAAAGCAAGGTCAGGGACAGGACCCGTGGCTCCTACGTCTCCACTTGCACTACAACGTATTCCACTGTCGTGAGAATCGTATAAACCTTTTGTCTGTCCCTTCAGTCAATGACTTGTCCCTGAATTGACTACGCCCCAGTGGCTCCTAGTGGAGTGAGAACCACACCGCTTCAGTCTTACGACGGTTCTCCTTTGCTGTGAACTCGACTGAAACTTTCTGTACATGTTTGGGGATCTGACTCTTCTGTCATAACTTTTGTAAAATTATGTGTTTCTGAGCCTTCATATTATCATCTATGCTCTACTCCTCCTATTGTTAGACACAAAGTAACGTCTTGTACGACGCAACTCATCCTCTTACAGACATCCTTCTATTGTCCCTGGGTGAAACATATTTTTTCACTAAGTTTATACAGACCTCAGATCGAGGAAGACCTCCCGAAAGAGGTCCCAAGAGACAAAGGACCGTGTCGTCGTCTACAGTTATCACAGAAAATAGGCACCGAACGTTATGAATCCAGTGTTCTTATTTACGGTCTTAGTAGAAACTCTCCTTTACTGGTCGTTTAAAACTCGGTCTTTAAACAGATTTTCGTCTTTCTCTAGAACTCGGTTAGTACTCTTCGGTTCTAGATTTCGGTTTACCCTTAGTCTTGATGTGTCTATTCACGTTTATCGTCCTCCCATCTTGTCCGTTTAACCATAGTTAGTCCTAGTCAAGACCTCCTTCGACTTTTTAGGTACCACCCTACGAAGTCGTGAGAACCGTCAAACAAATTCGTATCAATTGGACTACTAGGTGTCATCTGTTTAATAGACCGTGTGTCTTCCCAGAGTTATCTCACACACTAACAATGGATACACGTACGAGTCAAGACGGGCTGAGAAATACTACGGTTCCCGACGTCGGGAGGTCCGAGGAGACAGGTATCTTAAAAGGTCCTTTCTTATGATCTCACTCAACGGTAAAGCATGAGGTCCCCTAGAAGGGTTGGGTCTCTAACTTGGGTGTGTTACGTCGTGCAGGACGTGACCGTCCGTCTAAGAACAGACAAATGGATACACGGGTATCCGTCCCCAAGTTGAATCTTGGTTCTTAGAGATTCCTGTCCACCAAAAAATCTTATTGAATGATCGGTACGGTTGGTCAGGTAGGATTTCCTCTAGTCAGGACCCACAAATAACCTTCCTGACTACAATTTCGACTTCGAGGCTATGAAACCGGTGGAGTACGCTTGTCGACTGAGTGACCTTTTCTGGGACTACGACCCTTTCTAACTCCCGTCCTCCTCTTCTCCTGTTGTCTCCTACTCTACCGACCTACAGTAGTGGTTGAGTTACCTGTCC
The DNA here is from genome assembly GCA_006410555.1 of Capra ibex. Lineage (NCBI taxonomy): Eukaryota > Metazoa > Chordata > Mammalia > Artiodactyla > Bovidae > Capra > Capra ibex. The sequence goes on along the minus strand of SJYO01018757.1, from coordinate 30,890,407 downwards.
CCAAATCCATCTGAGGCCGTCAACCACTACCTGTCCCTCCGGACCGCACGACACCATGTACCCCAACGTCTCTCAGTCTGTACTGACTCGCTGACTTGACTTGACTTGACTTGATCGGTATGTCCATAGAATAGGGAAGCTTTATTAATAGAAAGTCTAACAGTGACATATAGTTCAGGATAATATTATGGGTCTGATCTATATGAGACTTGACTTTACGTTCTCGGGAGGTTACGACGGAGGGATGGGACGGGTGGGGTGGGGTGGGAGACCTTCGAGTTGGTTTTGACACCTTCTAGTCACTATAGATATGTAAAGAGTCAAAGCTAAAAATTTACCTGGTTAGCCAAATTTTTCACTATTGTTATATTCGTGGTCCGAGGAGACAGGTACCTTAAGAGGTCTATTCTTATGACCTCACCCAACGACAAAGGAGGAGGCCCCCTAGAAGGGTTGGGTCCTTATCTTGGACCCAGAGGTCGTGACGTCAGTCTAAGAAATGGTTGACTCAATACTCCCTTCAGTATAGTCGGTATATAGTTTTAATTTCATTTGTCAGAATACATTTTGTCATTTAATTTTAATTCTTATGTTTGTCTGAAATATTGTTCTAAGACTATGGTGGGAATCGCGTCTTTCACTTCTCCTCGATTTTTCGGAGAACTACTTTCACTTTCTCCTCTCGCTTTTTCAACCGGATTTCGAGTTGTAAGTCTTTTGCTTATAGTACCGTAGACCAGGGTAGTGAAGTACCCTTTATCTACCCCTTTGTCACCTTTGTCACAGTCTTAAATAAAAAAACCCGAGGTCTTAGTGACGTCTACCACTGACGTCGGTACTGTAATTTTCTGTGAATGGAGAACCTTCCTTTCAATACTGGTTGGATCTATCGTATAAGTTTTTGTCTCTGTAATGAAAGGACTGATTCCAGGCAGATCAGTTCTGATACCAAAAAGGACACCAGTACATACCTACCCTCTCAACCTGACACTTCTTCCGACTCATGGCTTCTTAACTACGGAAACTTGACACGACAACCTCTTCTGAGAACTCTCAGGGAACCCGACGTTCCTCTAGGTTGGTCAGGTAAGACTTCCTTTAGCTGGGACCCTAAAGAAACCTTCCTTACTACGATTTCGACTTTGAGGTCATGAAACCGGTGGAGTACGCTTCTCGACTGAGTAACCTTTTCTGAGACTACGACCCTCCCTAACCCCCGTCCTCCTCTTCCCCTGCTGTCTCCGACTCTACCGACCTACCGTAGTGCCTGAGCTACCTACACTCAGACTCATTTGAGGCCCTCTACCACTACCTGTCCCTCCGGACCGCACGACGCTAAGTACCCCAGTGTTTCTCAGCCTGTGCTGACTCGTTGACTTGACTTGAATATTGTTCTATGACTCCTTACGAAATGTTTCGTAATAGAAATACTGTAACTTTTGTTTTTTTGTTTCATATAAGATACTAATTGTTTAACCTTGTTTCTTAAAAATACTAAATTTTACCCAAACGTCGGAACGTCTAATAAACATATACATTTTGTTTTGGTACCTTAAAACTCTCGACTTTCTTTTCTCTAATAGACTGAGTTAGGGAACGATAATACTTACCTCTGGGTGTTCTACCAAATGGGATCTCAAGAAAAACACATTGAGAAAAAAGTCGTGAATTACTATGTGATTTTAGTCCATATAGTCAGAAACAAAAGGAGTCGATAATTCAAGAATTCATATCCGTAACACGTTTCCACTTATAGAACCGTAACGGGATTACGTCGTATCTCTCTTTCCGTAAACTATATTTCAGTTACTTATAAACAACTTACTTACTCATTGACTTACGTACGACGAGACACATACATTAGATGAATATTGTGCATCTTAACGCTAGAGTAAGCGATTTGCGTACCCAAAGGGTCCACCACGATCACCATTTCTTAAACGGACTGTTACGTCCACTCTACATTCCCTACGTCCAAACGGGAGACCCAGTCCTCCTGGGGGACCTCCTCCCGTACCGTTGGGTGAGGTCATAAGAACAGACCTCTTAAGGTACCTGTCTCCTCGGACCGTTCGACGTCAGGTATCCCAGCGTGTCTCGACCTGTGTTGACTTCGTTGAACCGTAAGTAAGTACCTAGTGATTACACATAGATAAGACAAGGATTAGATCCGATCTGAAGTAGGATCTCACGAAACGAATGACTACCTATGGTCCATGGTCTAAAACAAGGTACAAAGATTTAGGTCTAAAGAATTCTAACTCTTCGAGGACACCACAGTCTCCAGAGGGGTAGAGAATAAGGATCTTCGAATTGTTTCAATAAATAGGTAGTCCTAGAATGGAAAAAGTCTAGTCAAGACTCCTGACCAACTAATACCAAAGTAGGGTTGAAATCCTAGAATTCGTTTCGATTTAACAAAATATGTATCGGGAAGTATAAAAATACTGTTTCCGATTCTTAAACAAAACTTACGTACTTTAGCGGGATACTGTTCTGTACGATAGTCGTGATTGAATTCAGCCAAAGACCACTTGCACTTTTGACTACTTCCACCATTAGACTTAAGTGTAAAAGAAACTAAACTTAGGCGGAGTTTCTCCGGTCTAACTTGGTAATTCGGTAAGTCTTTTTGTCAGATTTTCTGTATTAGGTGATCGGTTACATGAAACACATTTGTCTATTGGTCTCTATAACCGTATTGTGATTTTCTTATTAGCTGCCAAATAAAAAGTAATCTAAAAGAACGTTCTTCAGAACTACACTCCCCCAGTCATCCCACAAATAAGGAATCTCAAATGTTTCTTTATCCCAACACACCCGATTCGTAATGACCCTAGCACTCATTTTGAGTGTTATATGAGAGACGGTCATTCTTTCCCTTCTCTTCGTCAACAATTGTCACCCTCAGTATGTATTACCATGTCGTTTAATGACAGTAAGGGAACGAAGGTATAAGGTCTCTTAAGTGATACGTTTCGAGACTCCTACGACAACTTATTTACGATAGTTCTGTCTTAAAAGTTTCTTAATAGAGACACCGTCTTCTGTGTTACCGTTAAAAAAACTACGAAAGTAAAAAAAAGAATAAAAGTTATCTTTTACCTTTAATTGTTTTAAAAGTAAGAAAAATGGTGTTAAATTTAAAGAAGGGAAACTCACTTTGATTGGAGACATGGACAACAAATAAGTATGACATAGTCTTATTAATGTCTTTTTTTGCGGGTAGACAGTAATACGTTACGAGATCTACTTTTTTAATTCGTAGAGAAAAATTTCTTGTATTTGTATATTTCATATTAACCTTGTATAAGAAATTTCTTTTCGAATTCAAAAGAGATTCCGTAGACAAAATAAGAGGATACTCTAACATAAGTACAAACTTTTCAGAATAAGAAACCTTATAACTTATTGAACTATTCAACGATAATAAATTTTGTAAATAATTAAATTGTCTAAACATTATTCAACTGACTTCTTAAATTCAGGTAACTTCATAATACTACTTTATCTAAAGAATCAAGATCATCGACGGGAGGTGATCGGATACGACTTGGATTGGAAGGGTGATCCATTTTCTTGAGAAGTATCATAGAACCCAGTCTAAGATATTGAAAGGACTATTGATAACTACAATATTATCAGAGTAAAGTTATAAATTCGGTTATAAATTTTGGTGTTGTGGTTTGAGATATTTCAAACAGAAATGGGTCACAAAGTACGGTTGTTCTGTACTAGATCCGTGAGACGGTTACGATAAGGGACTGTATTGTGACACCTCATTTATGAAAATAGTAGGCGTGAATATCTACTCCTTTGACTCCAAGTGACAGTACCCTTTATCTACCCCTTTGTCACCTTAGTCACAGTCTGAAATAAAAAAACTCGAGGTTTTAGTGACTTCTACTACTGACGTCGGTACTTTAATTTTCTGCGAATGAGGAACCTTCCTTTCAATACTGGTTGGATCTATCGTATAAGTTTTCGTCTCTGTAATGAAACGGCTGATTCCAGACAGATCAGTTCCGATACCAAAAAGGTCATCAGTACATGTCTACACACTCAACCTGACACTTCTTCCGACTCGCGGCTTCTTAACTACGAAAACTTGACACCACAACCTCTTCTGAGAAGTCTCAGGGAACCTGACGTTCCTCTAGGTTGGTCAGGTAAGACTTCCTCTAGTTGGGACCCTAAAGAAACCTTCCTTACTACGATTTCGACTTCGAGGTCATGAAACCGGTGGACTTCGCTTCTCAACTGAGTAACCTTTTCTGAGACTACGACCCTCCCCAACCCCCGTTCTCCTCTTCCCCTGCTGTCTCCTACTCTACCGACCTACCGTAGTGCCTGAGTACCTGCACTCAGACTCACTTGATGCCCTCAACCACTCCCTGTCCCTCCGGACCGCACGACACTAAGTTTCCCAGCGTTTCTCAGCCTGTGCTGACTAGCTGACTTGACTTGACTTGACTTGACTCCAATTCAATGAACGCGTTAAACGTATTATTACTCGTCGTTCACTGGACTTGACGGCTTAAAGGTCATCTTATGTTATGAGTTAATCATTTCCAAAGTATAGTAGTAAAATACTGTCAATCTAGTAAAAAAATTTTCTTTCCGTGACCATTAATAGACCTCATTGTAAGAAATTTGTACGTAGAATATTAAATATAAAGGGTACTCCAAGGTATGTAAATGTTAGATATTTAAATAAAAGAGGGAGTTCTTTTTTCTAATATAGAGTTAAAAAAAGTTTTTTGAAACTATACTGGTTAAAGATTGTAGGTTATTAATATATGTAGCTATCTAGTCGTTACAACAGGTAATATAATTTACTAAATTATACACTTGTCATAATTGACATTCTAAGGAATAAATGTTCAACGTATCGACTTGTATGATTTCCGGGAACCCGGAAATAACTGAGTCAAGTCAAGTCAGTGAGTCAGCACAGACTGAAAAACGCTGGGGTACTTAACGTCGTGCGGTCCGGAGGGACAGGTAGTGATTGAGGGCCTCAAGTGGGTCGAGAACAAGTAGCTCAGCCACTACGGTAGGTCGGTAGAGTAGAAGACAGCAGGGGAGGAGGAGGACGGGGGTTAGGGAGGGTCGTAGTCTCAGAAAAGGTTACTCAGTCGAGAAACGTACTCAACCGGTTTCAAAGCCTCAAAGTCGAAATAGTAGTAAGGAAGGTTTCTTGTGGGTCCTGACTAGAGGGAATCTTACCTGACCAACCTAGAGGAACGTCAGGTTCCCTGAGACTTCTCAGAAGAGGTTGTGGTGTCAAGTTTTCGTAGTTAAGAAGACGTGAGTCGAAAGAAGTGTCAGGTTGAGAGTGTAGGTATGTACTGGTGACCTTTTTGGTATCGGAACTGATCTGCCTGGAAACAACCGTTTCATTACAGAGACGAAAACTTGTACGATAGATCAAACCAGTATTGAAAGGAAGGTTCCTCATTCACAGAAAATTAAAGTACCGACGGCTGTGGTAGACGTCACTAAAACCTCGGGGGGTTTATTTCAGACTGTGACAAAGGTGGCAAAAGGGTAGATAAAGGGTGCTTCACTACCCTGACCCACGGTACTAGAAGCAAAAGACTTACAACTCGAAATTCGGTTGAAAAAGTGAGAGGAGAAAGTGAAAGTAGTTCTCCGAAAAATCAAGGAGAAGTGAAAGACGACATTCCCACCACAGTAGACGTATAGACTCCAATAACTATAAAGAGGGCCGTTAGAACTAAGGTCGAACACAAAGAAGGTCAGGTCGCAAAGAGTACTACATGAGACGTATATTCAATTTATTCGTCCCACTGTTATATGTCGGAACTACATGAGAAAAAGGATAAACCTTGGTCAGACAAGGTACAGGTCAAGATTGACAACGAAGGACTGGACGTACATCCGAAGAGTTCTCCGTCTAGTCCACCAGACCATAAGAGTAGAGAAATAACGAGTAAACGAAGAAAAGGTTCAATAAGTTTCTTCATATCGTCCTAAAGATAAACAACGACAAAAAAAAAAAACCGCCCCCGCCCCCCCCCCCACCCCCCCCCCTCCCGTAAATTATCAGTAAGGTCTTCATGTGCAAAGGAAAAAATTTTAAAAAAATTGTCTCATGTCAACTAAATATTACAACACAATCAAAATACATATATCGTTTACCTTAGTCAACATACATATGTATATGGGTGAGAAATTTTTAAAAAAAGGGTATATCCAGTAATGTCTCATAACTCATCTCAAGGGACACAGTATGTTGTTCGAGAATAATCAATAGACAAAATATGTGTCATCACACATATACGGTAGGGTTAGAGGGTTAAATAACGACAGACGGGGTGGGGCAAGAGACCATTGGCATTTGAACAAAAGATAAAGCGGTGTAACTAAGAAAAAAACTTGGACACAAAAGGTGAAGGGGACCAAAAACGAACTGAAGATTTCGTAATCGTTAATAATCGGTAGGTGAATCGAACAGTAAACTGGGTAACAAAAATAAGGGAACCGATAGTCAATTGGAAGTTTTGGTACAGTAGACCGCAACGACTATGTATATAAAGGGTAAAAATAAGTTCATAAGGGAATCGTCTAAACAACGTTTGACTAGATAGTGTAAGGAAGAGTTTTTTACAAAAATAGAATATAACCGTATCAACTAATTGTTGTGACACACTCAAAGTCAGCATAGATAAGAAAAAGTTTAAGAAAAGGGTTCCGATGTACTATGACTCGTCTTAAGACACCCGATATGTCGTACAGGAACAACCAATAGGTCCAAGAGAAAACTTCTGGTTACATCTTCGATGGACACATAGAGGGAAGGTTTTAAGAGCACTAAATAAAAAAGATAAGAAAACTATTATGTAAATGGAGACAAAATGTCGAGTTCAGATGAAGTTACATAAATACTTTCGGAAAGATTCATAGGAATCGTAATCTAGTAAAAAGCGACTTGTTATGAACTGTAATTTACGATATACTGCACCTTAAGGGGTTTCTTAAATTCTTAGAATCGTTTATACTTTTGAAAGTACAAATAGAAACGGTTTTATCTAGTGTCCATACATTGCTCTACCAAAGTTGATTACGGGTATACCAGTACGTTTCAAGTCTAATGGAATCACTCAAAAAAAATCCCTTTTGTTCAGATTGACAACGATACTGATCCCCTTACCCTGGGAGTTTAAATTCTAGATGAAATAGATTCTAAAGTCACAGTGATGAATGAACGGGTTAGTTAAAAGGTCTAGTAAACTAATTTTACCTTAGAAATCTCGAAACTGACAATTAGAGATAAAGTGAAATGAAAAACTGGTGGTAGACTTATTGACAGGAAGTTCGTTTCCATGTGAGTTTATTGACATTGTCTGTAAAAAATTAAGGTACTAAAATTTACACTAACCACATTATATCAAAAGGTACATCTTCTATAACTTTTTCGTCTACCCTTTTTACTTTCAACCGGTCCAATAGCTGAAAAAAAATTATCTGAAAAAAAAATTCTCGTCAAAATTTGAGTGTGGTTTCAAATCACCGTCTATGTCTCTAAAGGTATGTAAGGGAGGGGAGTATGTCAGTATCTACTAAGGGGGAATAATTGTTGGGAGAGGTCTCATCACGTAAACAATGATGACTACGAGAATGTAACCGTATAGTACTAGTGGATTTTTAGTATCACGTATAATCCCAAGTGAGAACCACGAAATGTAAAATAGTCAAACATGTCTAAATATTGTCGTACATAAGTGACAATATCATAGCGTGTTTCATCAAAGTGAGGGATTTATAGGAGACATGAGGTGGATAAGTAGGAAGGGAGAAGTGAGTAGGGACCGTTGGTACCTAGAAAAGTAACAGAGGTATCAAAACGGAAAAGGTCTTACAGCATATCAACCTTAGTATATCGTGCACCGACAAAAGTCTAACCAAAGAAAGTGAAACATTATACGTAAATGCAAAGGAGGTACATAAAAGTACCTAACTACCGAGTAAAGATAAATCACAACTCATTATAAGGTAGCTTTATAAGGTACTTTAATTTTCTGTGAACGAAGAACCTTCCCTTCGATACTACTCTTCTTCTCTGTAGTGAAACGACTGTTTCCAGGTAGATCAGTTTCGATACCAAAAAGGTCATCAGTACATACCTACACTCTCAACGCGGTATTTCTTTATGAAGTTATTTTGTCAAATTCTTTGTCATTGAGACTCATTAGATCTATAAAGTAACATGAAGATATTTTTCTTGACCTTTATGCAAAAATTTTTTAATCCGGAATATAAGTGAAACGACAACAAGTCAACGATTCAACACAGGTTTAGAAACGCCAGGGTACCTGGAGACGGAAAAGTATGACAAGCACCCCAAAAGGTCCGTTCTTATAACCTCACCCAACGGTAAAAGAAAAGGTCACCTGGTGTAAAATAGTCTTGAGAAGTGATAACGGGACAGACAGCATCCATTGGGACGTCCCGTACCGAGTATAGAAGTAACTCAGTACGTTCTGGGAAGCAGTCCCGTTCCGACACTTCATATTTTATCTGTTGATTACTCTTAGATGATATATCGTGTCTTTTGAGATGAGTCATGAGACACCACTGAATGTACCCTTCCTTTGGGGTTTTTCTCCCATATATATATATATATGTGTACACCGACTAAGTGAAGGGACATGTCGTCTTTAATTGTGTTGTCACATTTCATTGGTTGATATGACGTTATTTTTTTACATTTGTTTTAATTACTCTGACAACGTAAAGACAAATTTCCGTAATCTTACTCGTGTCGAGTCGATCTCTATGTACTTAGAAGATTTCGGAATACTTCATGAGTTTCGTATTAAGTACTCTATTCTTTTACTACTTGCTCTTCTACCTATAATCGACTCGGATGACACCGGTACTAAAGTGTTGTGTATAGTTAGATTTGACAGTACAACATAAGGAATTTGAATATGTCATTACATACAGTTAATAAAGAATTATTTCGACTTTTCACTCTTTTATTTAAAGTTTTAATTCTTTGTTTTTTTATCCAAAAAACCTCAGTAAATCTAGTCGGGGCACTCTTCGGAAGACGGAAGTCCCCCGAAGATTGTGGTTAGAATTTGTGGTTAGAGGGAAGACTTCAAAGTCACAAAGGAGTCAAGGATACACGTTTTAAGTTTCAGAGACTTTACCATGTGTCTTCACGAGGATTAGACTTGGGACATTTAACGGGAGAGGAAGAGAATATGGGTTTGTGCAGAGGTAGAATCCGTACGTCTCAGTAAACACTAATAAAGACAAGTAGTGGAGACGGGTGCAACAAGAAAAGACTGACGGACCTTTTGAGGGGTTTAGGAGATTCTCCACTGTCCTCACAATTGAAGAGATCTAACTTAGGATTAGTCCCTCACGTGAACTCGTGGAGGGGACTTTCTGAAAGAAGAAGACCTGGGACCTGGACGAAAGGGACGGGACCTCGGACCGGGTCGGACCGCTGGGTGATGCGGCTTCGGGGTGTCACTCGACATACACGGAATTTATCAAACACAGTATTGCCGCCTGTGGTGACTCGTTGACTTGTTCCTGAGTGTTCCTATTGAAAATGCCAACGATAACGTACCTTACCGGTGTTCCACCGTCTGAAAAGAGTTCGTGTTAACACTAATGGACCCTTTACTTTCGAAAACTCAAAATTAAGTCTCGACATTAAATTACGACTTACATGGACTTGTTTGTGGGTTTTCAAAAACACGAAAAGGACTCATAAGAAAAAGTTTAATTGGAAATAAGGTATAATATCATTGTAACTATTTGTTTCACTACAAACACCGTCCACTTGACTTATATAAAAGTTACAACGACAATACAATAAAGACGAAAGAGTGGTAACATGGGACTAATTTAAGATCTCTGTATTGTAGATAAAGAAAAATTAAATGGTAGATTTGGTGACCCCTTTGGGGAGTAGACGTAATCGTCTTGTTTTTATTATAGTGGTTTCAATCTTTAGACTAATACTTTATTGTACGAGGTTTAATAAACCTTCATCAATCCAGAAAGAAAAACTTCTTGCTAAAACTTTATTTGGTTTGAAACCGGGTAGAACGTAAAAACACAATTTTATCGTCCCCATAAACTTTGTAAGAAAGGTAAATAAAACTTGAGAAGAGACTCTTTGATTTGGTACGTCGCGAAAACGGGTAATCCAAGTTCGTCAAACTATTTCTCTTACTTTTTCTTGCTCTGTGGAGTCTACAGAATTCTTTCAGACCATTCACTAAACAGAGTGTTCTTTGACGCTCCGAACTCGAGTGACGACGACTACGTATTATATGGAGTCTTCATACCTTCCTAGTGACTATATGTATGTACAGTGACTCGTATTAGAAGATAGTTGATCGTTGGTTCCCAAAGTCCTCGACACTGTCCTTGGAGAGCGGAGGGTGACTGAGACTTAGAGACACTGAAGGACTCGAGGAACCTTCACTTTCAGAAAGTCAGAACAGGCTGAGACGCTGGGGTGCCTGATATGTCAGGTACCTTAAGAGGTCTCGTCTTATGACCTCACCCATCGACAAGGGAAGAGGTCCCCTAGAAGGGTTTGGTCCCTACCTTGGGTTCAGAGGGCGTAAGGCCCGCCTAAGAAATGGTCGACTCAGTGGTCCATTCGACTCCTTATTACCTCACCCATCGGATAGGGAAGAGGTCCCTTAGAAGGACTGAGTCCTTAACTTGGCCCCAGAGGACGTAACGTCCGTCTAAGACTCGAGGAATGAAATTACTTAAGACAGGGGAACGTGTAGGAGAGACAAGTGACTACCACTGTTATCGGGTGTCTCGTCTTCCAGACCAGGTTATTGACTGATGCCCGAGAAGAGAAGGGAAAGGTCAGGACGGAAAAGTGGAGAAAGAGAAAAGAGACGAGTAACGAGTGGAAACGGTTTTAGTAACCCTCCGCCACCTGTCCGTAGTAAGAAGTAGGTTTTTTCTTGTTCACTTTTACGTAACGATAGGGTCATCCTTGTCAAATTAAATCTGTATTCTCGTCGAGTGTTACTTATACCTGAACATCTCAAAAGACATCTAAACAACAACAAGTAAGTGAACCACCACAGACTGAGAAACGGTGGGATACCTGACGTCGTGTGGTACGAAGGGACAGGAAGTAGTAGAGGGTCTCAAACGACTTCAAGTACAGGTAACTCAGTCACTACGTTAGGTTGTTAGAGTAGGAAACGACGGGAGAAGCGGAGGACGGGAGTCAGAAAAGGTCGTAGTCCTAGAAACGTTTACTCAGACGAGAAGTGTAGTCCACCGGTTTCCTGATCTCGAAGTCGAAGATCGTAGTCAGGAAGGTTACTTATAAGTCCGGATTAAAGGAAATCCTAACTGACAACGTCAGGTTCCCTGGGAGTTCTCGGAAGAGATTGTGGTGTCAAGTTTTCGTAGTTAAGAAACCACGAGTCGGAAGAAATACCAGGTTGAGAGTGTAGGTATATACTGATGACCTTTTTGGTATCGAAACTGATCTGTCTGGAAACAGTCGTCTCATTTACAGAGACGAAAACTTATACAACAGATCCATCAGTATCGAAAAGAAGGTTCCTCGTTCACAGAAAATTAAAGTACCGACGTCAGTGGTAGACGTCACCCCGGGTTCTTTTATTTCAGAGAGTGACAAAGGTAATAAAGGGGTAGATAAGCGGTACTTCACTACCCGACGACGATTCAACGAAGTCAGCACAGGGTGAGACACGTTGGGGTATCTGCCGTCGGGTCGTCCAAGCGGGCAGGGACCCTAAGAGGTCCTTTCTTGTGACCTCCCAAGAACCTTACCCAACGGTAAAGGAAAAGGTTACGTACTTTCACTTTTCACTTTCACTTCAGCAAGTCAGGACAGTCTGAGAATCTCTGGGGTACCTGACGTCGGGTGGTCCGAGGAGGCAGGTACCCTAAAAGGTCCGTTCTTCACTACCCTGGTCTTCAGTATTAGAACCAAAAAACTTACAACTCAAAATTCGGTCGAAAAAGTGAGGGGGTAAAGTGGCAATAGTTCTCCGAGGAATCAAGAAGCGAAAGACGGTATTCCCACCACAGTAGACGGATAGACTCCAATAATAGAACTAAGGTCGAATACGAAGTAGGTCGGGTCGTAAAGAGACTACTTGAGACGTGTCTGCAATTTATTCGTCCTACTGTCATCTGTCGGAACTCCATGAGAAAAGGACTATACCTTGACCTGCGAAGGAGGCGGAGGGGGACACCGGGAATCTCCCTTCACCGATGGTGAACTCCCTCCTGGGTCGTCGAGACCTTTCCATGTCCACTAGGCCTTCACCCCGGAGGGAGGGCGGGAGTGGACACGCCGACCTGGTGTGTTTCCGTCTACGGGGTCGAGGTCGGTTCGGAAGGCTACGGGCATCACGAGTACTGTGAGGCGGACGTAAGACGTCTGCGGCTCGAGGGTCCATTGGACGGGGTTCGCAGAGTAATTCTCTCTCTCACTCTTTTTGAGAAAGGATTCGAAGATTTAAGGCAGTCCTCCGTCTGCCACTACTACCATCGTAGAAGTGTTGACTCGAAGATAGGAGTCGGCGAGGAGATTTACACCCTAAGAGGGATGATTTCACACCCTAAAATCAAGAGGTGAGTCACTAACTTGGGCTCGGGGGACGGAACGGTCCACCTAAGAATTGGTGACCTGGTGGTCCTTTTAGGGACTTTTAAAGTGAAAATTTTTGACTATTCAAACTAAACACTTTCACTTTCACTTCAGAGATTAAGCACAGGCTGAGAAACGCTGGGGTACTTGATATCGGACGGTCCGAGGAGTCAGGCCGGTGCCGTAAAAGGTCCGTTCTCATGACCTCACCCAACGGTAAACGAAGAGGTCCCCCTAGAAGGGCTGGGTCCTTAGATTGGGTCCAGAGGGTGTAACATCCGTCTGCGAAAATGGCAGACTCGGTGGTTCCTTCAGGTCTTTACAATTGAACCAAACGACACGGTCCAGAAGTAACGTCGCACACCCTAGAAGAAGGGACTAAACACCACTACGGATTTACATGTCAACTCACGTAAACGGTTCAGTGTGCCGATAAAGTTGTCCAAAATCTGTGTGTGTCGTGTTTCGTGTTTCACACAGAAGTATGTAGACGTCTTTCGCACGTGAGAATGGTTTTGAGACCGAATGTTCAAAGTTTCGCTACTGACATTTTGACGGAAGGTGCTGTAGCACTCTTAGTGATGGTCTAAGAGTCGATGTGAAACTGTCGTAGAAGTAACAACGGAACCCCGAGAACGATTACGACTCGTGTCTCGTCCAGATCAAGAAGTCGTCTGGTAAGAACATACACGACTCGGGACAGAGGCGTCGCGACCCGTCTCTGTCGTCGTGCGGATTAAGAAGAATGAAGAGACTTTCCGTAATAATGCCGGAAAGAGTTAACACAGGACTAAATTTTATTAGATTTTATGAAGAGTTTTATTTCAGTATTTTGTTAATGGACTTCTTCTACTTAAAAAAAAAAGTTTTTACATGTAATGTTTTGGGATAAATCAGTAGGATAAATACCTAGTCAACCACTTTCAAGAACACTCTATATATTTTGTCATTGAATTTGACAAAATAATTATGAATTTGACTAAATAATTATGAAGTTTAATTTTCGATACATGTAATCGGGATAAAAACTAAACCTAGTTTAGTCGAACTTCTTTAGTCTAATAAGAAATAGTCTAACTTCTTTAATCATCTGGCTTTCTCTTTCCTACGAAAATAGATGATTCGGAGACATGGAAATCAAGACTATAACATTCTTTCATGAAAGATATAATCGGTTTTATCAAGAAGTATAAGGTCTGAGATCGAAAAACTCGTGTAATCCATATTGGACAAATTCTCTCTTTCTTCGTTGTCTTTTACCTACAAGTCCTTTTGAACCCTGTCGTACTTACCGACAACGTAAAACGAGACGGGGCAAAAGGTATTAACAAAGGACCCGAGAACTGAAGGATAACCCTTCACACCGAAAACTTTTTTCATCTGAACGGAAAAGACTAACTAATTTACTTCACCTTTTCCTCCTTCTTGACTGAGAAACTTCCATCTGTAGACACTTTGGGAACCGTTGAGAGTTTCCAGACCCAGAAAAATAAACAATTATTATTGTGAACTAAATACAAACAATTCAGTCTTGTTAATCCAAAGATAAAATTACTTCCATGTGTCACGAGAAACATGAATTAGATGTGTCTTATAAACTTTTACCGGACAAGTCACTAAGGTCACCTTTTACAACCGGTCTCCTCCGAGCCACTCCGTACTACCCCCCTCCCCACTCGACGGGTGAACCAGACACGACTCCTCCCCGTCCCTCTACCGACACCAAAGATAAAGTCGAAGGCGTCTTTTTTTGTCGTCCGGTCATTGGAACCGAATCCCGCCCCCACCCGTCCCCCCTCGAAGGGTCCATCGAGTCATCATCTCTTTGACGGACGGTTACATCCTCTACACCCAAATTAGGGAACCAGCCCTTCTACGGGACCTTTTCTCTTACCGTCGGGTGAGGTCACGAGAACGGATCTCTTGGGGTACCTGTCTTCTGGGACCACCCGATGCCAGGCACCCAGTGTCTCTCAGTTTGCACTGACTTGTTGACTTGTCGTCTCTCGACAGTCGAGTCTTCGCGAGTGTACCATGGACTGTCAACCGTACACTTGAGTCAGTTGTGGCACTTGAACGAATAGTAAGATTACGTAAGGTTCCCAAGTATATCAATTAAATAGTTTCTGTAAAGTGAAAATTAAATCAAAAAACAATTTAATATCTTTAAATAGAAGTCTTTAACTCTATGTTCACATTGAAAATCTTTTGAAAGTCTCTTTCTAATGTATAAATAACAGTTTTTTATAATGTGAAAGAAAATCAGGGTTGAAAAAAGTTGGAACAAAACACATCGAGAACCGTTACGAACAGTCATCATTATGCCAGATTGAATGAAACTCCTGTATCTACTTAGTCTCCCTTGTGTTAAAATTTTAATGGGACTCTCCTTCTTTTAACTTCTCCTGACAAGTAAAAGGAAACTTCAGACGAGACAATATATATTCTATGAGTTTCTCTCAGACACCCTCTCCCTCTCCTACCCTACTAAACCCTCTTACCGTAACTTTGTACATATTATAGTATATACTTTACTTAGTGGTCAGGTCCAAGCTACGTATTATGTCCTACGAACCCCGACCACGTGACCCTACTGGGTCTCCCTACCATACCCCTCCCTCATCCCCCCAAGTCCTACCCCTTGTGCACATGTGGGTACCGTCTAAGTACAACTACATATTGTTTTGGTTATGTTATAACATTTCATTAATCGGAGGTTAATTTTATTTATTTAAATATAATTTTTTATTTATTTGTAATTTTTTATTTTTATTTTTTGTTTTGTTTGTAAGACTTCGTTAATAGGAGGTTACTTTATTAAACATTTTTTTACTAATTTTTTTTGTAAGACTTCGTTAATAGGAGGTTACTTTATTTAAATAAAATTTTTTTCTTTTTTCTGTGAGTGTACATCTTACGAGACCCCACTTTGACTTTCGTCTTTATTGAGTACTGTAATTACCGCACACGAGTGTGTTGGTCTAATACCTGACATCGAGTCATCTGAGGAGACAGGTACCCTAAGAGTTCCGTTCTAATGACTACACTCAATGGTATGGGAGGAGGTGCCCTAGAAGGGTCGGGTCCCTAGCTTGGACACAGAGGACGTAATGTCGTCTAAGAAATGGTAGACTCGGTTGTCCTTTTGGTGTTCTAATAGATGACAGTAGTTAAACATCGAGGACTCTTAAATACTAGTTCCCCTTTCCGCGTATGTCGAGTGCCTCGAACGAGTTTGAGTATAGGTAGCTCAGCCACCACCGTAGGTTGGTAGAGTAGGAGACAAAAGGGGAAAAGAAGGACGGAATTAGAAAGGGTCGTTGTCGTAGAAAAGTTTACTCAGACGAGAAGCTTTATCCACGGTTTCATAACCTCAAAGTCGAAGTCGTAGTCATTAAAGTTACTTATAAGTCCTGACTAGAGGAAATCCTAACTGACCAAACTAGAGGAACGTCAGGTTCCCTGAGAGTTCTCAGAAAAGGTTGTGGTGTCAAGTTTTCGTAGAGAAGAAACCGTGAGTTGAAAGAAATATCAGGTTGAGAGTGTAGGTATGTACTAATGACCTTTGGTATCCAAACTGATCCACCTGAAACAACTGTTTCATTGCAGAGACGAAAAATTATACGACAGATCCAACCAGTATTGAAAAGAAGGTTCTCAGTTTGTAGAAAATTAAAGTACCGACACTTTCACAACGTGAGTTATACGGTCTTTTAAAATTAATACGACCGTTATACGGTAGAAAATTAAAAGTAGACGTCACTAAACCCTCGGATTCTTTTATTTCAGACAGTAACAAAGGTAACAAAGGGGTAGATAAACGGCACTTCACTATCCTGGTCTACGGTACTAGAATCAAAAGACTTACAGCTCGAAATTCGGTTGAAAAAGTGAGAAGAGAAAGTGAAAGTAGTTCTCCGAGAAATCAAGAAGAAACGAAAGACTGTATTCTCACCACAGTAGACGTAAAGACTCCAATAACGATAAAGAGGGTCTTTAGAACTAAGGTCGAACACGAAGTAGATCGGACCGTAAAGTGTACTACATAAGACGTATATTTAATTTATTCGTCGTACTGTTATATGTCACAACTGAATAAGGAAAGGGCTAAACCTTGGTCAGACAACAAGGTACAGGTCAAGATTGACACCTTTCTTCGTTGATACAACGAAGGACTGGACGTGTGTCTAATGAGTTCTCCATTCAGTCCACCAGACAATAAGGTAGAGAACTTCTTAAAAGGTCAAACAACACTAGGTGTGTCAGTTCCGAAACGTATCAGTTATTTCGTCTTCATCTACAAAAAGACCTTGAGAGAACAAAAGAGTTACTAGGTTATCTACAATCGTTAAACTAGAGACCAAGGAAAAGGAAAAGAGTTAGGTCGAACTTGTAGACCTTCAAGTCCCAAGTACACGACAACTTCGGACCGAACCTCCTACAACTCGTAATGAAACGATCGTACACTCTACTCACGTTAACACGTTATCAAACTTGTAAGAAACCGTAACGGAAAGGAACCCTGACCTTACTTTTGTAGAAAAGGTCAGGACATCGGCGACGACTCCAAAGGTTTAAACGACCGTATAACTCACGTTGTGAAAGTGTCGTAGTAGAAAGTCCTAAACTTTATCGGGCTGACCTTAAGGTAGTAGAGGTGATAGAAACAAGTATCACTACGAAGGATTCCGGGTGAACTGAAGTGTAAGGTCCTACAGTACGAGATCCACTCACTAGTGTGGTGACAGCAATAGACCCAGTACTTCTAGAAAAAACATATCAAGAAGTCACACAAGAACGGTAGAGAAGAATTATAGGAGACGAAGACAATCCAGGTATGGTAAATACAGGAAATAACTCGGGTAAAACCTACTTTACAAGGGAACCATAGAGATTAAAAGAACTTCTCTAGAGATCAGAAAGGGTAAGACAACAAAAGGAGATAAAGAAACGTAACTAGTGACTCTTTCCGAAAGAATAGAGAGGAACGATAAGAAACCTTGAGACGTAAGTTTACCCATATAGAAAGGAAAAGAGGAAACGAAAAACGAAGAGGAGAAAAGTGTCGATAAACATTCCGGAGGAGTCTGTTGGTAAAATGGAAAAACGTAAAGAAAAAGAACCCCTACCAGAACTAGTGACGGAGGACCTGTTACAGTGCTTGGAGGCAGGTATCAAGAAGTCCGTGAGAGAGTCTAGTTTAGGGAAGTTAGATACACAGTGACGGTCGTCTATTAGTATTCCCTCAACTGAATCCAGTACGGACTTATCAGATCACCAAAAGGGGTGAAAGAAGTTAAATTCAGACTTAAACCGTAATTCCTCAAGTACTAGACTCGGTGTCAGTCGAAGACCAGAACAAAAACGACTGACATATCTCGAAGAGGTAGAAACCGACGTTTTATATACTAGTTGGAGTAAAATCATAATTAGTAGACCCCTACAGGTACACATCTCAGAAGAGAACACAACAACCTTCTTCCACAAACGATACTTGTCACACAAGAGAGCCGTTTTGACAATCGGAAACTGAACGAAGTAAAACATGAAGTTCCGGTTTAAACGGAGAATGAGGTCGATAGGGAACTGTCGGATGAAACCGGAAGGTCAAGGGATATTACTTTTCCCGTAGAAAAAAACCACAATCAAGATATTCAAGAACATTTAGAAGTATCTTGACAAGTTCAAGTCGAAGAAGTCGTAATCACCAACCCCCGTGTCTAAAGCTAATGACACTACAACTACCACACGGAACCTTTACTTATCTTTAGTAAGACAGTAAAAACTCTAAAAGTTGTTAATCCTGAAATAAAATGGAGATGACAAATTAATAAAAGAAATTAAAGTCATACGAAAATAAAGAGACGTACTGACATATTAACATTTTTTACACTAACGGTAATCAATTATTTTCCATGGACCACGTAAAAGTTTTTGGAAGGGTACGTTGATCATGAAAAATCTTGACAAAATAAAATTAGTATTTACTTCAAAAATCAGAAGTCGTCACTTTTACTGTCGCTATTATTGAACTCTTGAATCCTAAATTAAAATTCGTATGATGAAATGTTGTATTTACCTTTTATACTTTTACTTCTACTTTTACTTCTAAAAACAAAATAAAATTCGTGCAGTAATGAGTCTAACAAAAGCATCATGAGAACACTGAGTACTTCATGAAGGCATTACTTCTTATAGACGACACTTTACCAGTTCATAAGCCATGAATACAAACACGATACTGTCTCCTGGAAAAGTTTCCAGTCGGTAAACTCCAATCATAGACTCCCGATGGACCGAAATAGGAAGAGATAAAAACATAAATGGATACTAACACAGTGACCTGATGACGTTCCTGTAGGGTACTACGGGTAATAGTAATAGTTCCGTGAAATGTAGGTAGAATCACTACTCAACGAATCGTTGACTGACCAACTTTGGATAACCTAGAGGAGAAACGGAAAAGTCTTATACAGCCCTTGATTTACCTTATCCAAACTAAAAAGTGTTATAAAATCGTAAGATGGTAGAGACTTCCAAATATTCGTCAAAATAAATAGTCAAGTCAAGTCAGCGAGTCAGAACAGGCTGAGAAACGCTGGGGTACTTAGTGTCGTACGGTCCGGAGGGACAGGTAGTGGTTGAAGGCCTCAAGTGAGTCTCAACGCAGGTAACTCAATCACTACGGTAGGTCGGTAGAGTAGGAACCAGCAGGGGAAGAGGAGGACGGGAGTTAGGGAGGGTCGTAGTCTCAGAAAAGGTTACTCAGTTGAGAAGGGCACTCCACCGGTTTCATGACCTCGAAGTCGAAATCGTAGTAAGGAAGGTTTCTTTAGGGTCCCAACTATAGGAAGTCTTACCTGACCAACCTAGAGGAACGTCAGGTTCCCTGAGAGTTCTCAGAAGAGGTTGTGGTGTCAAGTTTCCGTAGTTAAGAAACCACGAGTCGGAAGAAGCGTCAGGTTGAGAGTGTAGGTATGTACTGGTGACCTTTTT
>SJYO01018757.1:30773486-30870742 GCA_006410555.1 Capra ibex | reverse complement strand
ACTTTGGATAACCTAGAGGAGAAACGGAAAAGTCTTATACAGCCCTTGATTTACCTTATCCAAACTAAAAAGTGTTATAAAATCGTAAGATGGTAGAGACTTCCAAATATTCGTCAAAATAAATAGTCAAGTCAAGTCAGCGAGTCAACACAGGCTGAGAAACGCTGGGGTACTTAGTGTCGTACGGTCCGGAGGGACAGGTAGTGGTTGAGGACCTCAAGTGAGTCTCAACGCAGGTAACTCAATCACTACGGTAGGTCGGTAGAGTAGGAACCAGCAGGGGAAGAGGAGGACGGGAGTTAGGGAGGGTCGTAGTCTCAGAAAAGGTTACTCAGGTGAGAAGGGCACTCCACCGGTTTCATGACCTCGAAGTCGAAATCGTAGTAAGGAAGGTTTCTTTAGGGTCCCAACTATAGGAAGTCTTACCTGACCAACCTAGAGGAACGTCAGGTTCCCTGAGAGTTCTCAGAAGAGGTTGTGGTGTCAAGTTTCCGTAGTTAAGAAACCACGAGTCGGAAGAAGCGTCAGGTTGAGAGTGTAGGTATGTACTGGTGACCTTTTTAGTATCGGAGCTGATCTGCCTGGAATCAGCCGTTTCATTACAGAGACGAAAACTTATATGATAGATCCAACCAGTATTGAAAGGAAGGTTCCACATTTGTAGAAAATTAAAGTACCGATGTCAGTGGTAGACGTCACTAAAACCTCGGGGGGTTTTATTTCAGACTGTGACAAAGGGGTAGATAAAGGGTACTTCACTACCCTGGTCTACGGTACTAGAAACAAAAGACTTACAACTCCAAATTCGGTTGAAAAAGTGAGAGGAGAAAGTGAAGGTAGTTCTCCGGAAAATTAAGGAGAAGTCAAAGACGGTATTCCCACTACAGTAGACGTATAGACGTTGGTGTTTACGGTTTCTTCGACTTCAAGTTGACAAGATACTTCTGGATGTTCTGGAAGATCTGGATGTTCTGGAAACGAAAACTTATCTAGAATAAAAACAAGAAATTTGGGTCTGAAGGAACTTATCCAAAACAAAAACAAGAAGTTGGGGTCTGAAGGAACTTTTAAGGTAATGAACCTTCAATTAATATTGAAAATGATATAGAAGTTCTCTATAATAAGAATTATGATCTTATAAACAAAGCATATAATCGATAATCTCTCGAGTTAGAACTAGTCAGAAACATTGATCAGTTAATTTAATACGATACAATCTAATAACCATTTATCCACACTAAAGATAGAGGTCGTTTTCCCAAATTTTAAGTAGACCTCGGTGTGTCGAAATATGATGTGAACCACAGAGTCGACCATTTCTTAGACGGACGTCACACCCTCTAGGTCCAAACTGGGGACCCAACCCTCCTAGAGGACCTCTTCCCTTACCGTTCGATGAGGTCATAACAACGGACCTTTTAGAGTGACCGTCTCTTTGGACCGTCCCATGTCAGGTACCCCAGTGTTTCTCAACCGGTACTGACTCTCTGATTGTGAAATTAAAAGATTGTTTCTTTCCGTCACAAACTATTCACTGGTCGTTCATGTCTCTCAAGTCTTCAAGTCCTTCCTTCGTTTTTAGTAGAGGAACTACAATAAGTCCTTTCCTATTGGAACTATCTAAAGAACCTATGGCATGTCCCTATTCTCTTCCGTCTAAAAAGATCTACCTCTTTTATGTCGTAAGGACTTAAGGAGAATCCACACGTCTTTACGTATTTCTACCGTTGTAAACATTTCCGTAACTACAAAAAGAGAATTTGGTAAGATTACACTAATCATACATTAAATTTCATCTTACGGATAGAAAACGTACACAAAATGTAGTTACCTACCGTATGGAGT
This sequence comes from Capra ibex, assembly GCA_006410555.1. Classification (NCBI taxonomy): domain Eukaryota; kingdom Metazoa; phylum Chordata; class Mammalia; order Artiodactyla; family Bovidae; genus Capra; species Capra ibex. Next base: position 30,868,897 of record SJYO01018757.1, on the reverse strand, counting down.
AATTTATGGTGTGTGTTTTTTACAGATATCGTTTTTCTGAATATTACAATATCAGCCTCAATATCTATAAAAGATGTTTCTTTCTTACACTAGGAAGTTAAGTATAAAACTCAATTTGGTGACAAAGTAAGTCAATTGTTCACCAATCATTCACGGAGTTTCTCTGTGCCGACTCGTGGGTAAGTGTGAAGTATTTGTCTTTACCTCTTCGTTGCATTATGTTGTTACGAATACCGTATAAATTATGAGGGTCCAACAATCAGTATACTAAGGTACAAAGTGAAAATGTGGACCTTATGTGACCTGTAACTATAAAAAAATACGACCCAAAGTTCCGTAAAACAAGGGGATATCGCTCGGTTAGTTGGGTCTTGGTAGTAATTTTTCAGTGACAGAGATAATAGTATTTAGTCCATTAAGAGACAAACACACATAAAGGAAGATTTAAGAGTTAAGACAAGGGAATCAACCCGAAAGAAAGGGTTAAAGGATGACACAATTAATAAAATATTATTTTTAAGAGGTATCTACTACTGTATTTAAGAGGTCGAAACAAGAACGAACTTGTACGATTTGGGAAACTGAACGGCATACTAAAATGTCGGTAGAACTATTAAAGGTGTAGTTGAAGATGACCCTAATTTTTTCTTAATGACCTCATAAGATGTCCCTAAAATTAATTCTAATTCGGATACCTAGTTAGACCCATGTCGACTATCGAAATGTTACAACTTTTTAAATTAGGTGTTTGGACTATATAGGTAAATACAGAAATTTACAAAGGGGAAATTAAAAGAATCATGTTTTATCATAAAACATCAAACGTTAGATTGAACATGATCTAAATAAGGACAAACCAGAAAATGTGTAAAAACCATTTAGTATAAATTTTAAGAAAACAAAAGTTGAAGAAAAATAAAAATATTTCCTTGTGTTATCTAGTGACTGGATACTGGTCCCTAGTAGAATTTAAGTTTAAATAAATTTTTTAACAAACCTAAAACCTGTAGTAGTATAACATATGCTATGTACTACCGAAACATAAAGAATGAAAAGTTAAGGATACTGAAAGTAGAGGAGAAACATCGGATTAATGTGACCAAGTTCACATTAAGAATTATCTTTAATGTCACCAAAGGGGGAGACTAGAAATTTCACTATTTAGCGTGACCAACGTAAGGATTTCTATTCGGTGAGTGAACTCTTTCACTTCTCTTTGATTTCTCGGAGAACTACTTCTACTTTCTCCTCTCACTTTTTCGAATTTTGAGTTGTAAGTTTTTCGGTCCTAGTACCGTAGACCAGGGTAGACAAGTCAAGTCAAGTCAACGAGTCAGTACAGACTGAGAAACACTAGGGTACTTGGCGTCGTACGGTCCGGAGGGACAGGTAGTGGTTGACGGTCTCAGATGGGTTTGAGTACGGGTAACACAACCACTACGGTAGGTTGATAGAGTAGGAGACAACAGGGGAAGAGGAGGACGGGAGTTAGAAAGGGTCGTAGTCCCAGAAAAGTTTACTCAGTCGAGAAGCGTAGTCCACCGGTTTCATAACCTCAAAGTCGAAGTTGTAATCAGGAAGGTTACTTGTGGGTCCTGACTAGAGGAAATCCTCCCTGACCAACCTAGAGGAACGTCAGGTTCTCTGAGAGTTCTCGAAGAGGTTGTGGTGTCAAGTTTTCGAAGTCAAGAAACCGTGAGTCAAAAGACATATCAGGTTGAGAATGTAGATATGTACTGGTGACCTTTTTGGTATCGGAACTGATCTGTCTTGGAAACAACTGTTTTATTACAGAGACGAAAAATCATACAACAGATCCAACCAGTATTGAAAGGAAGGTTCCTCATTCACAGAAAATTAAAGTACCGACGTTAGTGGTAGACGTCACTAAAACCTCGGGGGGGGTTTTATTTCACTCGGTGACAAAGGCTGACAAAGAGGTAGATAAACGGTACTTCACTACCCTGGTCTACGGTACTAGAAGCAAAAGACTTACAACTCGAAATTCGGTTGAAAAGGTGAGAGGTGAAAGTGAAAGTACTTCTCCGAGAAATCAAGAAGTGTAACCGGTATTCCTATCACGACAGACGTATAGACTCCAATGACTATAAAGAGGACCGTTAGAACTAAGGTCGAACACAAAGAAGGTCAGGTCGTAAAGAGTACTACATGAGACGTATCTTCAATTTATTCGTCCCATTGTTATATATCGGAACTGCATGAGGAAAAGGATAAACCTTAGTCAGACAACAAGGTACAGGACAAGATTGACAACGAAGGACTGGAAGTATGTCCAAAGAGTTCTCCGTCCAGTCCACCAGACCATAAGGGTAGAGGAAATCTTAAAAGGTGTCAAATAACACTAGGTGTGTCAGTTTCCGCAACCGTATCAGTTATTCGTCTTTATTTACAAAAAGCCCTTGAGAGAACGAAAAAACTACTAGACCATCTACAACCGTTAAATTAGAGACTAAAGAGACGGAAAAGATTTTGGTCGAACTTGTAGACCTTCAAGTGCCAAGTGCATAACGACTTCGGACCGAACCTCTTAAAACTCGTAATGAAATGATCGCATACTCTACTCACGTTAACACACCATCAAACTCGTAAGAAAACGTAACGGAAAGAAACCCTAACCTTACTTTTGACTAGAAAAGGTCAGGACACTGATGACGACAAAGGTTTAAACGACTGTATAACTGACGTTGTGAAAGTGTCGTAGTAGAAAGTCCTAAACTTTATCGAGTTGGCCTTAAGGTAGTGGAGGTGATCGAAACAAGTATCACTACAAGGATTCTGGGTGAACTGAAGTGTAAGGTCCTACAGACCGAGATCTACTCACACTTTTAAGAAAGTAAGAGGTCTTTCTTACTTCCCTACCTCGGTTTCGTTTTTGTTGTGAGTCAACACCTACCCTGACCACTATTTTCGTTCCAAGCTACGACAGTTCTTGTTATAACGTATCTTTGGACCTTACAATCCAGATACTTAGTTCCGTTTAACCTTCAGTGGTTTATCCTCCACCGTTCTCATTTGTAGCTGTAAGATCCTTAGTCACTTGATTTTACCTGACCTTACCCACTTAAATTAAGTCTACTGGTAACATAGATGATGTCACCCGTCCTTAGGGGATGTTCTTTACCTCATCGGTAGTATCAGTTGCTTTCTCAGGTTTTACGTCATGAACCTACGTTAGAATTTTTACTGTCTTACTAGAGACAAAGGTTCCGTTTGGTAAGTTATAGTACCATTAGGTTCAAATACGGGGTTGGTCATTACGACTTCTTCGACTTCAACTTACCAAGATACTTAAGGGTGTTCTGGAAGATCTTGATTGTGGAACTTTTCTACAGGAAAAGTAATATCCTTTGACCTTACGTTTTCATCCTTCAGTTCTTTGTGGACCTCATTGTGCGTTTAAACCGGAACCTCATGTCTTACTTCGTCCCGTTTCCGATTATCTTAAGACGGTTGGTCTTGTGTGACCAGTATCATTTGTGGGAGAAGGTTATTGTGTTCTTTTCTGAGATGTGTACCTGTAGTGGTCTACCAGTTGTGACTTTAGTCTAAGTAATATAAGAAACGTCGATTTCTACCTCTTCGAGATATGTCAGTCGTTTGTTTGTTTGTTTGTTTGTTTTTTTTTTGTTCTGGTCCTCGACTGACACCGAGTCTAGTACTTGAGGAATAGCGGTTTAAGTCTGAATTTAACTTCTTACACCCCTTTTGGTGATCTGGTAAGTTCATACTGGATTTAGTTTAGGGAATACTGATATGTGACTTTCACTCTTTATCTAAATTCCATGATCTAGACTATCTGTCTCACGGACTACCTGATACCAATCTCCAAGCACTGGGACATGTCCTCTGTCTTTAGTTCTGGTAGGGGTTCTTTTTCTTTACGTTTTATCGTTTTACCGAGAGACTCCTCCGGAATGTTTATCGACTCATTTCTTCTCTTCCCTTTTCGTTTCCTCTTTTCCTTTCTATATGGGTAAACTTACGTCTCAAGATTTCTTATCGTTCCTCTCTATTCTTTCGGAAGGAGTCGTTAGTTACATTTCTTTGTCTCCTTTTGTTATCTTACCCTTTCTGATCTCTAAAGAAATTCTTTTAATCTCTATGGTTCCCTTGTAAAGTACGTTTCTACCCGAGTTATTTCCTGTCTTTACCATACCTGGATTGTCTTCGTCTTCCATAATTCTTCTTTGCCGTTCTTATGTGTCTTCTTTACATGTTTTTTCTAGAAGTGCTGGGTCCATTAGTACTACCACACTAGTGAGACTAGGGTAGTGAAGTACCGTTTATTCTCCCCCTTTTCACCTTCCTCACTGTCTAAAGTAAAAGAACCCAAGGGCTTAGTGACGTCTACCACTGACGTTGGTACTCAAATTTTCTACGAACGAGGAATCTTCTTTTCGACACAGATTGGATCTGGTGTATAATTTTTCGTCTGTAGTGAAACACCACTCCTCTTGTTCGACCCTGAGTTATTTTAGGGAAACCCAACATTTAGTCAAGAAAAAAGTGAAAGTAAAACAAAACGGATCTTCCCTGTAGAACTCAATAACAGAACGAGACAGACCGACTCAAGGGAATCACATACTCATAAGATCTAGACAGGGACACCGATGACATTACTTTCACGTCCGTCTCTTTTCTCTCGTGTGGACGTTGGTCCGTTTCTTTTCCCTTTAATAACCTCCCTTAACTCCCCCATTGACTGGGAATTCCTCTTGGTAACAGGAGGGAAAGACTATCTCATAAAGAATGTGGGGTGGTTACTTTTTAAGGGACTTTCCTCCACCTAAAAACCGGACATCAACTCAGGTCACCCGTGTATCCACCTTCAGACCTTAGGTCACCAGAGTATCGGAACTCTTACATCCACAGTCTTCCTTTTGTCTTACGACAAACCCGTTAAACCAGCCAGAGTTCCCAGTGACGCTAAAATAAGAAACAAACGTTCCAGTTGTAGTACTCGAAATAGATGGTACTCGGGGATACACCTGGGACAGTAAGTCGGAAAAACTAAACCCTGTTCCCGACTTCCAGTTAGAAGACATTGACGAAGGGCGCCTTGTCCCCACAGTACCTCCACTCTACTCTTTTCGGACCTTACACCCAGTTCCCCTAAACACACCCCAGTTCCAAAAACAATTAAACTCGCTCAATTTTCATTGAGTGCCTATCAAGCCAACCACTTCCGAGTATTCACCAGGACTTCTATAAAACTTTTTTCTACGTACTTTGTACCCGATTTTTAATTTTATTCCCATTCATCTTCTCCTCCCGGATCTTCTCCATCCTGGTTCCGTAGGTTAAGGTTAACGAATTGGTCAAAAGGGTACTTAATGACTCCACAACTACATAAGAACTCCGGGACAAACAATCTAAAGACCGACAAAGGAAATGTTGGACCGTCGAGTCGACCACTTCTTAGGCGGACGTTACATCCTCTGGACCCAAACTAGGGACCCAACCCTTCTAGGCGACCTCTACCCTTTCCGATGGGCGAGGTCATAAGACCGGACCTCTTAAGGTACCAGCGTTTCTCATCCTGTACAGACTTACTGAAAGTGAAAGAAGGAAATGTTACGGACTAAACAACCGGATCTCCGTCGTTCGAAAGAGGTTTTTATCTGTGTCCGGGGGAAAAAGACGGTACTCTTCCAGATTAGGAGAAGAAAAAACCTCCTGGTGTTGACGGTCCCTTAGATCGACCAAGACTTATCACTATTTTGACCATCGAAAAAGAAAATCGAGAGTCACTCCAGAAATCTTTCCGAAACCATCATTAAATTTCTTCAATACTCAGGACGAGTATTGAGTAACCTCAAGGTTAGGTCGGCGATAAGGATATCAATCATTATCTCCTTGCTTAACTTAGCGGGTAAATCCAGCTAATACTTAATCAGCACATACCTACACTCTCGACCTGACACTTCTTCCGACTCGCGGCTTCTTAACTACGAAAACTTGACACCACAACCTCTTCTGAGAACTCTCAGGGAACCTGACGTTCCTCTAGGTTGGTCAGGTAAGACTTCCTCTAGTTGGGACCCTAAAGAAACCTTCCTTACTACGATTTCGACTTTGAGGTCATGAAACCGGTGGAGTACACTTCTCAACTGAGTAACCTTTTCTGAGACTACGACCCTCCCTAACCCCCGTCCTCCTCTTCCCCTGCTGGCTCCTACTCTACCGACCCACCGTAGTGACTGAGCTACCTGTGTTGAGACTCACTTGAGGCCCTCAACCACTACCTGTCCCTCCGGACCTCAGGACGCTAAGTACCCCAGCGTTTCTCAACCTGTGCTGACTCGCTGACTTGACTTGACTTGACTACTTAATCAGCCTATCCCTCCCAGACATTCCTTATACATCAAAGGTCCAATACGGTTCCCTAACCCAATGAACAATTCACTAAACCCTCTATTTTCGATCGGGTAATAGTCTAACCTCTTTCTCTCTCTCCGGTTTCGCTCCCTACAAAAGAGTATACTCTTAGACACAATGAGTCAAAGACCCCGTCAAAGACCAGAGCATCCTTTTTGGAGTCAGGTGGGACTCTTTCACAGAGACTATCACTCACACTCGAAATTAAAAGTACTTACTTCAGTTAACCGGTCAGGAGAAGACCCTATACGGGAGCTCGGACTACACAACCTTTACTTCCTTATCCGAAATCCCAAGGGACGCCCCTCTGACTTCTGGTCTATTGCGTTCTCCCTCACTAAACAACATCCTCACTTTCTTCCAATCCTACCCACTATTCTCCAGAAGTCAAGTCAAGTCAACGAGTCAGTACAGACTGAGAAACGACGGGATACCTGACGTCGTGTGGTCCGAAGGAACAGGTAGTGGTTGAGAGCCTCGAACGAGTTTGAGCACAGGAAGTTCAGCCACTGCGGTATTCTCCAGAATTCTCTACTGTTTCTCCAAATCACGGACTACTTACAGGTATTATTAGACACACCGGACTCTAACCCCTCCCTGTATCGTCGGGACAAAACATTGGTCAGAGGAACACCGACACGAGGGAAACCATTATTAACACACAAAAGAAGTCCCTCCACTTCACCGAAATACGACCCCTAATGATACTCAACAACACGACTATTAGCCTCACTCCGAGCGAAACGAAGAGACAGACGCCACAACAACGGGACACTTTACTCGAGACTCCGGTGGACCACTGGAATCGTTACATACTACGGATGAAGTCAACCGTACAACCGACGGAAATTTTCGACCTCATATTCGCCCTCACAATCAATACCCGCTCGGAAATCATCTATCCTCCGGAGCAAGGAAGGTCTACCGTCCTACCTTTACATACTACACCTTTCGTATAAATCTTAATCACATACACAAACGGGAGAATAATCGACACTCCCATTTCCGAGATCAATCACGTTATTTAAGACGGAAAATTTAAAAAATAAATAAAAAATAACTTCCTATTAACGAAATGTCTTAAAACAACAAAAGACAGTTTGGAGTTGTACTTAGTCGGTATCCATATGTATATAGGGGAGGGAAAACTTGGAGGGAGGGTAGAGGGAAGGGTAGGGTGGGGAGATCCAACTATGTCTCGGGGTCAAAACTCAAAGGACTCTGTATGTCGTTTAAGGGTAACCGATAGATAAAATGTATACCATTACGTTCAAAGGTTCAATGAGAAAGGTATGTAGAGTGGGAGAGGACGGGAGAGGGTTACAGGTACAGATAAGAGATACAGACGAAGAGATAACAACGGGATATTTATTTAAGAAGTCATGGTAAAAAGATCTAAAGTATATATATGTAATCTTATGCCATAAATAGAAAGAGAAAGACTGAGTGAAGTGAGACATATTATTCAAGATCAAAGTGGGTGGAGTAATCTTGACTGAGTTTATACAAGGAAAAATACCGGCTCATTATAAGGTAACACATATACATGGTTTTGAAGAAATAGGTAGGTAGACAAATCCCTGTAGATCCAACGAAGGTACAAGATCGATAACATTTCTCGCGACGTCACTTGTTACCCTATTCACACAGAAAAAGTCAAACCAGAGGAGTCCCATATACGGATCCTCACCCTAACGACCCAGTATACCACCAAAATAAGGTTCAAAAATTTCCTTAGAGGTATGGCAGGAGGTATCACCGACATAGTTAAATGTAAGGGTGGTTATCACGTTCTCGTAAAGGAAAAGAGGTGTTGGAGAGATCGTAAATAACAAACATCTGAAAAACTACTACCGGTAAGACTGACCACACTCCTCTATAGAGTAATATCAAAACTAAACGTAAAGAGATTATTACTCACTACAACTCGTAGAAAAGTACACAAACAATCGGTAGACATACAGAAGAAACCTCTTCTCAGACAAATCCAGAAAAAGGGCGAAAAACAAACCCAACAAATAACAAAACCATTTCAAGGTGGAAAACCCTTCTCCAAGGGTTCCTTTCTCCAACCCTAAGTTATTAAAACCACAGTCTCTGTTAACGTGTAGGTCGATGGAAAAAGGAAAACTACAGTACCTCCGCGACGGTAGTTGTATGGTTCATTTCAGTCCCAATAAATTTCCCCAAATCCTTTACTCCCTCTTCGTCCCGTAGTCCAGAAGAATACGGAGAAACGTTCATATCTACCCCGCCGAGTCTTCTTAATCCCTATTCCACCCCGACTCTCATCCTGTCGCAAGTTTCCTTTTGAGCCCTCTAAGTTCTTCTCACTGTACTTAATCAACCTACTCACTCTCTCTATCTTCCCAGTACCTAAACACCCTTTCATTCAGAGATTTCAGTGCACCACTCTTTTACTGACACCCACGAGGTTTTCATTCGAAAAATAAAAGGACTCACTCCTCACGTCGACGACGGTCTCATGCATCCGTTCGACCGGTAGGAACTTAACACCTAGATCAACGAAACTATCTATTCACTGTCCCCACTTCCTCCCGGGACTAAAACAGGGTTTTGAGGATCCCGTTAAAAAAGAGAGAGTCATCACATCTCATATTTCCCGGTTCTTTCCAGTCCTTCATGCTCTCGACCCCGACTCTCTTACCAAACGAATTCCCAGAATTTCCGACTTACCTATAAACTAAAATCGAGATCCCTACGACTTTCTAGAGGAACCCACCGAACTATGTCCTCAACACGGTTCTCCCACTTTAATCCTTAGGTCTCCACGTCTATAGGTCAATTGGGGTTCTTCCTGTCCTAGAGACAAAACTACAACCTCACCATCCCACCTATATTCCCCGAAAGACAGTCATCATCATATATAAAACCAACCATTATTTTCCCGAGATTCTACCCACTGAGATCCTTCTCTCTCGACTTGGAACCACCCTCTGTGAGTTATCGAAGTTAGCCGATCTTTTAACTCCTCAACATATCACACGACAACTCTCACACATTCGTTTCCTGATGTTTCTTCCTCGAGTAGGTGTATAACCTCCTGTCATGAGTCGCATTCCAGTCCTCTCCAATCCAGACTACGATCTCAAACCGGTTTCTTTACTCCCGATGGTGCTTTTAGGACTCCCTCCTGACAGGGACAGTTTACCACCCTCGTTACTAACAGACATAGTCATGTCTATTTCCGTTTCTCCAGAACTCTCAAACCCACATTTCCTTACCATTTCTTCCGTAGGAATTCCACATCTTGTCACTCCACCCGTCACCTTCTTCCTTACTCTCTCTTTTCTCATATCCCTAAACCTCGATGACCCACATCCCCCTATTTTCGACGTAACTATTCAGAGTCCAGGACTTGTCAACTATCCTCGGTAAACCGAAAAACTACCCATTCTGTCCCCACAATATCCCTCTCACCGAACCCGCGTTCTCCGGGACTACATCCTCAAATCACCACTATCCGAAAATGGAAACTACAAAACCCCTCTAACTCATGACACCAACTAACCCCCTAAATCTCCGGAAAAACTCCGCCTATACTTGACGTCGTACCACTCTCCATTGTCTACCTAACAGACATAGGGTTTGATACCGCAAATACCCACTCCTCCGTTACCCCACCCCCTTTTCTTCAACCCCAACTCCTCGTCATCGGTCCGATGTCTAGTCTTCCACCCAAACACTATCATTATCTCCGAAACTTAAAACTCTCTTCCAGAGAGGTTCTTATCCTCACCCCGTAAACCCCTCATACTCTTTTCTCACCCTTTTACCCCATGGAACTTCACACGTTTCATCTCCGAGCCAATAAACATCACATAATTTGGTAGTTGAGGGTATTGTCTCTGGACTCTCTGGAACCAAAAAGGTCTCATCCGTCCGTGTCGTCACCGGGGGCACCCACTACTCTCTTCTCTAGCCGAATTGACGGTGATACTCTCAATGGGACCTGAGGTATCTCCACTACTCGTAGTCCCGGACCCCAGGACCCGTGGAAGTCAAAAGTCGTCGCTCAGGCTCCTCCGACCCGTCTCGACCCAGCCTCCTGAGGACGAGTCCTGGTCCTTTCCTACAAGTCTTGGGATCTCCCTCTAAACCCGTCAACCGGAAGGTTACAGCGAAATACGGTCTCGACCCTGTGTCTGGACCACCCCCGGAGTCGAAATCCGTATTCACCCGGGTCACTGGAAGAAACGACGTAAACTTCGTCCCGGGTCCACCGAAGGACAGAAACAACTACCTTTACACCTCGGTACATCCTTTCACCGAAAATCGGTTTCTACCATAAATCGAACTAGAGGAACCAGGAAGAGATCTAAACGGACAAGAAGGACCAATAACTTTTAGAATTTCCGATTTAAACTTTCCAGAGTAACTCCCCAAACTTCCGGAAGATGGAAAGAATCAAAGAAAGACTATAGACCCCTGATAACCCTCTATTTTACCCACAATTCCTGTTACCACGGGAGACAACTTCACCCCAGGTTAGAACAAATAAAAACATCCCGAAGACAATGGGACCGATTTTTAACACGGGTCAAAAGCGGATCAAGAACTTAATAATCGGTCTCGAATAGTTTCGACAGCCAAAATACAGGACGGAAAACTTCCAGGTGTTACTCCGTTCGTCGGTATGATAATACCGGACGAGAAGGTCCAGAGGGAGGGACTATTAGGCTCAACCGCAGTAGAGTCCCGTGTCGGCACCGGGGATACCCGAATGACAGTAGTCAGGACACGTAGAGTAGTCGTACGTGGACGCTCCGAACGGTATGAGGAAGGAAGAGAAGAATCTCTTCTCACCTCCTCTTATACTACATTTATAGTGCGGTCCAATTCGACATTCTGACCTATTCCGTGAACTCAAGAAAATCTATTAATAGTCCCTGACTTCTCTTCCTCAGTTCGACGAAAAGCTAAATTCTATCTACCCACTCCCTCTTACCCTGTACTGGCCTTGTTATGGAGGACGAGGTCGACGAAGGGAATTTCCTTCCTCGCCTCGGCCCTTTCCTCGCGTCAGGACGACGCTTCAAAGGACAAGATTTCAACAAGGGCCCATACGCCTCCCCGAGATCCCTCCAACCCCATCTCGGAACCCTGGGAACCCCATTTCCCACCCCGACTTCAGAATCCCGACCCCAACCGTCGTCGTAGCTGGACGAGATCTCCTCCCTCCCTCCTCCCCTGTTTTCCACCTCCAGCACCTTGATCTAGACCTCGCCGGCGTTCCCCTAACCCTCGCTATCCCTTCCCAGCTTCCTTCTTCTTCCTTTCAGACTTGTCCCTAGTCCTCTATAACACAATCCTTCTACAACGGGTCTCACCCGACTCTCATAAACTCTTCATCTTGTCCTAAGTGTCTCACTTTTCGCTTCTTTTGGACCTGTGCTCCCTAGAGACTGGTGAACGGCAAGACTGCCGTCTTCAATAACTCGAGGACGTCTCAAAATCTTTAGGTCTCAAGACAAAAGACCGGTAACTCTGGATAATAGTTCAGACATAACACCGGACTGTCACAATCTAATCATTTATTCAGAAAAAGTAGATTAGAGGGGGAACCTTCGGGCTCCGAGAATCCAAAACCTCTTCCGTAGGATCTCCTCATCTAAAACTCCCGTCCCTGACTCTTAAAGGGTAACGTCGGCCTATGCCTCCAATCTGTTCCCGCTCCCTTTCGCTCCTCTTTCCAGGCTCTCTTTTCCACAGAGGTAAGAGTCCTGAGAACTCTCAGGGAACCTGACGTTCCTCTAGGTTTGTCAGTTAGGATTTTCTTCATTCAGGACTTTTAAGTAACCTTCCTGACTACGACTTCGACTTTGAGGTTATGAAACCGGTGGACTACGCTTCTTACCTGAGTAACCTTATCTAGGACAACGACACCTTCTAACTTCCGTCCTCTTCCCCTACTGTCTTCTACTCTACCAACCTACCTTAGTGACTGAGTTACCTGTGCTCAAACGTGTTCGAGACCCTCTACTACTTCCTGTCCCTTCGGACCACGAGGTCAGGTACCCCAGGGTTTCTCAGCCTGTGATGACTCGCTGACTTGTTGTTCCTGTAAACTTCATCTTCAAGGTCATTCGTGTCCACCACTCGGAACAGAGGTGTTCCGCCACCGTCGTGAAAGAGAACGGACGGAGACCAAGGAGTCTGTTGGTCTCGGAATCCCTTTTACCCGAAGGACCCGACACTTGACCTCACCTTACACGGTCTCGTTTTATGGACGTCGGAACACAGAGTGACGAAGAAGGGTGATTTCGAAGTGTGCACTGGGGGTCTGATTAGGGTTGACTCCGGTGTCTTGAGTCGACTTCCATGAATCCACGATCCTCCGATGTGAGAGTCCTTCCTCCGAACCTGACCCCTGGAGTCGTGGTCCTCTACACGTCCGATCCACTGATAACGGAGGTGTTAGGAGGTCCGAAACTAGGGTGAGCCTGAGACCAGGGTCGGTTCTGTTCGTCTGTCACTAAAAGTTCCCCGATTTTTTTTTTTTCTTTTGTTTTGAATTTTCCCCGAGTTACTTCCCGTGGGATAGTCCGACAGACCTGGGGTAGGGTCAGGTCGAACCCTGAGTTCGGCTGAGTCCGAGGGCCCCACGGTATCTGCGGGTGTACGCCCTCCAACCTTCCTTATTTCAACCTGACTAAAAGAGAGGAAACGAAACTGAAGTAAGACTACGACACATCCTCATCTCAGTTGGGCGGGGGGACACGAACAGTCACATGTCAGTCGACTAAGTTCATACTGTATAGGTGCCCATATAGATTAGAAAAAACCCAAGAGAAGGGTATCTTAAATAACGTCTTCCAGTTCTTTACACGACTCGTAGACCAGGAACACCCAATAGATAGAGTGTATGTCACAAGACACATATACTCCTTCCTTCCTTCTTTTATCAGACACACATCATAAAGAATCTCTACGTGTAAAGACAAATGTCCACTCTCTATCTCTAAAGACGCACATACACCTTCCCTCCTTCCTTCCTTCCTTCGACTATTAAGAACACCTAATGATAATGTCTATGTCTAAAGACACATAGATAATCAGGGTTGGAGGATTAAGTTGGGTTCGGGAAGTGAAAAAAGAACTTGAGAACCAGACTTAAACTTAAGAGTCGGACAGAAGTCCAACATTTGAGAAAGAAAACAAATTGAAAAAACTAAAACGGATCTTCCCTGTAAAACACAATAACGGAAGGAAACCGACTCAAGGAAATCCCATACCAGGAAGATCTAGATAGGGACACCGATGGTCACTGTATCAAAGGAATGAAGTCAAAACCAAAGATACCGATTATTCAGGTAGCAAATATGCATCGTGTAGAACAAATTCGAATCAGACAGCTATCTCTACAACGACAGAGAGACACACCCGATGACACGCATCTCGACGTCACGATCAGGCCCGCGTACACGGAGAAACTTACTACCTAAAGAATCCTAGATCAGGGTCTGCACCCTTACAGTCTAGGATCTGGAGCGGAGAGAACTATCGTATAAAAATCCGTAAGTCTCTGACAGGTAATATGATCTACAACAGTCACACGGAAGGGTGGATGACACATCCCCGCAAGGGAAAGGAGTCCGAGAGGACGGGAATCACAAACATCGGAGGACTCCTACGAGAGTACCCTGGACTAAAGAACAAAAGTAAAACTAACCGTAAGGACGTCATTAATCCCTACGACTCGTAGAACAGGACACCACCTCTAAACCCAGAAACAAAAAAAAGGCACTTACCACACTCCTTTTAAATGGACACCGTCGACCGAAGGACTTTCGGCCAACACAAACCTTAAATAAAGACGTTAAGGACGGGGTCCCGTACAGGACTCCTGTCGACTCTTTATCTCCACGGTCATTCGCGACCGTCGTCGTCGTCGTCGTCATTCGCGACCTCCACGTTAACATCAATGTCTTACACAGGTGTCCTACCGTCGTGAAAGGGGCCCGGTGGAGACCAAGGAATCCGTTGGCCTCAGTCCCGTTGAACCGAAGGACCCGACACTTAACCTCACCTTACACGGACTCGTTGTTTAATTCCCTAACACAGAGTGAAGAAGGGCGATTTTGAAGTGGGGAAGGGAGGTCTAAGTAAGGTTGACCGCGGTGTCGTGGGACGACTCCCCGGATCCCCCGACGTGAGAGTTTTTCCTTCGAACTCAACCCTTGGGGTCGTGGTCTCCAGGACCCCCGATCCATTGTAAAGGTTCTACGACCTTCTATCTTCAGACCCAGGGGTAATAAACCCTCGTGATCCCTGAGACCAGAGTCAGTCCTTTTGGTCTCTGTTCTCCAAATTCTCCCCAGAGTTAATTCCCGAGTAACGAACCGACAGAGCTGAGGTGAGGTTAGGTCGCTACCCTGGGTTCGGATGAGTCCGAGGTCCCTACCTTATCGTCACGTCTAGTCCTTCCACCTCCCTTATTTGTTTCGCTACGAAAATAAAAGAAATTAAAGTACGGATACGATACAACCTCATATAATTAAAACACCAAAGGACAAAAGACAAACGGACTAAGTAAATACTGTATATTCAAGTCAAGTCAGCGAGTCAGTACAGGCTGAGAAACGCTGGGGTACTTAGCGTCGTGCGGTCCTGAGGGACAGGTAGTGGTATAGGGCCTCAAGTGAGTCTGAGTGCAGGTAGCTCAGGTACTACGGTAGGTCGGTAGAGTAGGAGCCAGCAGGGGAAGAGGAGGACGGGGGTTAGGGAGGGTCGTAGTCTCAGAAAAGGTTACTCAGTTGAGAAGCGTAACTCTGGTTTCATGACCTCGAAGTCGAAATCGTAATAGGGAAGGTTTCTTTAGGGTCCCAACTAGAGGAAGTCTTACCTGACCAACCTAGAGGAACGTCAGGTTCCCTGAGAGTTCTCAGAAGAGGTTGTGGTGTCAAGTTTTCGTAGTTAAGAAACCGTGAGTTGGAAGAAGTGTCAGGTTGAGAGTGTAGGTATGTACTGGTGTCCTTTTCGGTATCGGAACTGATCTGCCTGGAATCAGTCGTTTCATTACAGAGACGAAAACTTATATGATAGATACAACCAGTATTGAAAAGAAGGTTCCTCATTTGTAGAAAATTAAAGTACCGACGTCAGTGGTAGACGTCACTAAAACCTCGGGGTTTTCTATTTCAGACTGTGACAAAGATAACAAAGGGGTAGATAAAGGGTACCTCACTACCCTGGTCTACGGTACTAGAAGCAAAAGACTTACAACTCGAAATTCGGTTGCAAAAGCGAGAGGAGAAAGTGAAAGTAGTTCTCCGAAAAATCAAGGAGAAGTGAAAGACGGTATTCGCACCACAGTAGACGTATAGACTCCAATAACTATAAAGAGGACCGTTAGAACTAAGGTCGAACACAAAGGAGGTCAGGTCGCAAAGAGTACTACATGAGATGTATATTCAATTTATTCGTCCCACTGTTATATATCGGAACTGCATGAGGAAAAGGATAAACCTTGGTCAGACAACAAGGTACAGGTCAAAATTGACAACGAAGGACTGGACGTATGTCTAAAGAGTTCTCCGTCCAGTCCACCAGACCATAAGGGTGGAGAAAGTCTTAAAAGGTATCAAATAACACTAGGTGTGTCAGTTTCCGAAACCGTATCAGTTATTTCGTCTTTATCTACAAAAAGACCTTGAGAGAACGAAAAAGGTACTAGGTCGCCTACAACCGTTAAACTAGAGACCAAGGAGACGAAAAAGATTTTGGTCGAACTTGTAGTCCCTCAAGTGCCAAGTGCATAACGACTTCGGACCGAACCTCTTAAAACTCGTAATGAAATCATCGCACACTCTACTCACGTTAACACGCCATCAAACTCGTAAGAAACCGTGACGGAAAGAAACCTTAACGTTGCTTTTGACTGGAAAAGGTCAGGACACCGGTGGCGACTCAAAAGGTTTAAACGACCGTATAACTCACGTCGTGAAAGTGTATGTATGTCGTATAGACATAAGAAAAGGGTATCTTCAAAAAAACGACTTCCAGTCGTATCAAGGGACACGACCAGTAGTTCAGGACCACCTCATAGATCATATCTGTGTTTAAAGACACATACATAATACGGGTTGTAAGATTAATTAAAGAACCGGAAAGGAAAAAATTAAAAAATTTTAAGGACACAAACTTAAGAGTCTCAGTTAAAAACACAACATTAAATCAAGGAAAAATAGTGAAATTTAAAACGGATCTTCCCTGTAATATACGAGAACAGAAGGAGACAGACCGACTAAAGTCAATCATACACTAAGAGGTCGTAGGTAATGATGACGATGTTCACCTTATTAAAGTACTAAAGTAACGGTCAAAAAGTGCCGACTTATTGGCGGGTAACAGATATTCATGGTCCGGGAAAAATTCGAATTAGATAGTCACCTGTAAAACGACCCAGAAACAGAACCGAGAACATTCATCACAACTTCACTTACAACCCCACTACACTTAAAACTTATTACGCAAAGGTCCTATATCCGGCTCTATACCCCTACAGTCTAGGATCCCAATCGAGAGAATTAAAAAAAGAAAAAAGGACGAGACGTCTCCGACAGTCAAGATCACCGACAACGGTCACTAGCAAGGCGGTTGGTATACTCCTAAAGGACAAGGAGAGACGAGAGAGGGTGTATATAGTAAACATCTGAACACGCCTACCGGTAAGACTGACCACCTTAAACTAAAGAACAACAAAACTAATCGTAAGAACGACGTTATTAATCCCTACGACTCGTAGAACAGAACACCACCAATCACATAAAAAAGAAAGAAAAAGAAAATCAATCCGTACACACCTTTTAAATACAAAGATAACCGTAGAACGTTCAACCCGCACAAACGTTAAATAAAGAGATTATAAATGGAGCCCTGGAAACAACTCCGTTCGACGGTCACTGTCGTAGGGGTGGGGGAGCACTTGACCTCCTGAAACCAGTTCAACATCAATGTCTTTTACAGGTGTTCCACCGTCGTGAAAACTACGAATGAGACCAAGGACCCCGTTTGTCTCGTAATCCCTTTCAGCCGAAGGTCCCAACACTTTATCCCACCTTACATGGACTCACTTGTAAATTCCCGAACACAGCGTGATGAATAAAGGGGATTTCGTAGTGTGTGTGTGTGTGTGTGTGTGTGTGTGTGTGTAGCGAAGGTGTGATTAGGGTCGGCCTTGGTGTCGTGGAACGACCGAGACGAAGTCACGGATCCTCAGACGTGAGAGTCTTTCTTCCGAACGCGACCCTTGAGGTCGTAGTCCTCTGCCCCTCCAATCCACTGATAACGGGAGTTCCAGAGGCTCCTGAAACTAGGGTGCGCCCAGAGACCAGGGTTGGTCTCGTGTCGCCTGATATATCCGAATTTTTCCCGAGTTGCTTGTGGGACGGTCCGACAGAGTTTTTGTATTGTCAGATCGGACCTCTGGGTTCGGACGTGTCCGAGGTCGTACCTAGTGTGGGTTTCAGTCCCTCTACCCTCCCTTATTTCGTCCGTGACGAAAAGAAAAGGAAATTGCAGTACGGCTACGACACAACCTCCTGTCATCTAAGCGTCACAACGCGAACAGGAGTCACATGTCGGCGGGCTAAGTCCGTATTGTATGAGTGCCACATAGAGATAACGTAAAAACTTGAAAAATGGTAACTTCCAGCTGTTCTCACGGTTCGTAGCCCGGGAACACTTAATATGTAGAGTCTATGTGAAAAGACACATGTATTTCTTTCCTTAAATCCTCTATTAAAAACACCTAATAGAGAATCTCTATGTCTAACGACAGAAATCTCTATGTCTAACGACAGATATATACCTTCTATCTTTCCTACCTTCCCCTGTTTGACATCTAATATATAATGTTATGTCTAAAGGACACATACATCCGTACCTGTAGGAGTAAGTAAGGGTCCGGTAGTGAGTACAAAGAGACCTTGGGAAGGAAACTGAAACTTAGGAGTCTCAGAGTAAGACCCAACATTCAGACAACGGAGCATACAGAAGAAAATAAAACGGACCTTCCATGGAGTGTATGGTACCAGAAGGAGTCGGACTGTCTGAAGGGAATCACACACTAGGAAGTTCCTGGTAGGGACACCGATGATGACAGTATTAATGGATTAAAGTCACTACCAAAAAATACTCACTTTTTATCAGAAGACATATATACATGGTCTGGAACAAAGTCGAAATTAGGGAGTCACCTCTAAAACGACCATCACACAGAGTCGATAGTCTTCGTCACGACTTCGAAACGACCCCACAGGTTCGGAAAACTAGTTACCAAAAGAGTCCTATATCCGGTTCCACACCCTTACAGTCTGGGATCAAAATTAGACTCTGAGAAAAAAGTCCGTAAGTCTTTGGTAGGTAATATGACTGACAACGGCTACATATGAGGGTCTCTGTCGAATCCCCCTAAGAAAAAGGAGGTCCGAGAGAGGGTGCAAATAACCAACATCTAACCAATACTACTGGTGACACTGACCACCTTAACTAAAAGGTAACAGCAAAACTTACCGTAAGGAGGTCGTTAATCCCTAGGAATCACAGAACAGGACAACACCTCCAAACTTAAACAAAACCGAAAAAAAAAAAAAAAGAAAAAAGGGATTTTCAACAGTCCTCTTAAACGAAAATTGTCAACCCAATAACTTTCAGTCGACACAAACCTTAAAGAGGTAATAGGCGGGGTCCTGTAAAGGACTCCACCCATTACAATTAAAGACAGTAGTTGTCTTTAGGTCGGGAGCACTAAACTCAACGGTCACTTATGACCTCTTTTACATCAATGTCTTTTACAGATGTCCCGTCGTCGTAATAAGTCCGGATGGAAACCATGGACCCCATTGGTTTTGGAATCCCTTTCAAACGAAGAACCCTTACTTTATCCCTACTCACAAGTACTCGATTGGACTTTCCCGAACTCAGAGTCATTAGAAAGGGGGATTTCGTAGTGTGTTTGTCGGACGGGACCGATTAGAAAGGTCCTGGTGTCATACGACGGCTACCACGAATCCACGATCACGATCCTCCGACGTGAGAATCCTTGCTCCGAACTCGACCCTAGGGGTTGTAATTCTCTCCAGCTTCGATCGACTTTCCACGAAAGTTTAGTGAACTCCGGAGCTACGGTACTCCCTGAGACCAGGGTCGGTCTTACATCCTCTGTCATCTGGAAATTTTCCCAGTTGGTTCTCGTGGGACGCCCAACACAGTTAGTGGAGGTCAAATCGTCACCCTGGGTTCGGACAGGTCCGAGGTCCCTACACTATCGTAGGGTTCTGTCCCTCCAGTCTCTATTCTCTCATCCGTGACGAAAAGAAAGGAAAAGAATGGTAGAACAACTACGACGTCACGTCATGTGACTTAAACTTTAGAACACCAATAACAGTCGCGTGTCGGAGGACTTCGTCCGTATTCACAAATACCGTACCACATAAAGAGAGAGAGAAAAAAAAAAAAAAAAAAACCGGTATCTTCCTATTCTTCTCACGACTTGTAGTCCAGGAAGACTTAATAGATAGAGTCAATATGAAAAGACACATATGTATCTTTTTGAAGTTTACTCAGTCAAGAAGATTAGTCCATCGATTTCATAACCTCAAAGTCGAAGTTGTAGTCAGGAAGGTCACTTATAAGTCCTAACTAAAGGAAATCCTACCTGACCAACCTAGAGGGGCGTCAGGTTCCTTGAGAGTTCTCAGAAGAGGTTGTGGTGTCAAGTTTTCGTAGTTAAGAAGTCGTGAGTCGAAAGAAATATCAGGTTGAGAGTGTAGGTATGTACTGACGACCTTTTTGGTATCGGAACTGATTTACCTTGAAACAACCACTTCATTACAGAGACGAAAAATTATACGACAGATCCAACCAGTATTGAAAAGAAGGTTCCTCATTCGCAGAAAATTAAAGTACCGACGTCAGTGGTAGACGTCACTAAAACCTCGGGGGGTTTTATTTCAGTCGGTGACAAAGGTGACAAAGGGGTAGATAAAGGGTACTTCACTACCCTGGCCTACGGTACTAGAAGCAAAGGACTTACAACTCAAAATTCGGTTGAAAAAAGTGAGAGGAGAAAGTGAAAGTACTTCTCCGAGAAATCAAGGAGAAGTGAAAAACGGTATTCCCACCACAGTAGACGTATAGACTCGAATAACTATAAAGAGGGCCGTTAGAACTAAGGTCGAACACAAAGAAGGTCAGGTCGTAAAGAGTACTACATGAGACGTATATTCAATTTATTCGTCCCACTGTTATATGTCGGAACTGTATGAGGAAAAGGATAAACCTTGGTCAGACAACAGGGTACAGGTCAAGATTGACAACGAAGGACTGGACGTATGTCCAAAGAGTTCTCCGTCCAGCCCACCAGACCGTAAGGGTAGAGAAAAGCTTAAAAGGTGTCTTAAAAAGTTTACCTGATACAATATCCAGAATATGTTTAGTCACAATGTAGAGATAAAATAAATCTTCTGTCGTCCTGTTAGGTAGAAGCTCCACACTCCCGTGCAACTAGGTTTCTACACTTCTCTTCTCGCGGGGTCACGTGCCCTTTCTCTCTCTCTCGATCGAAACCGAGGAGAAAAATATGCAAAAAGAGAGGGACTCGGACAGGACACATTTGACCCAGTCGGTCCTCACAACAAACAAGATGGACTCCAGGAGTGAGGCCAGGAACCTGGAAGGAGACAAGATAAAAGTGCCCGAAAAGGGAAGGAATAGAAAATCGGTGGTGGGAAAACCTGAGGAAAAGGGATAAGATGAATGGATTGGCTACCTTCCCCTCTTTTCTTATAAGGAACACCTATTAGATAATGTCTAAGTGTAAACAACAGATACTCCGGTAAGTGTATAAAATAGGGGGACCTTAGGAAACAAATAGAAACTTAAGAGACTCAGAGAAAAACCTAACATTTTAAAACCGGAACATACAGATTAAAATAAGACGACCCTTCCATGTAGGATATGGTATCAGAAGGAGACGGACTGACTGAAGGGAAACGGATACTAGGAAGTTCCAGGCAGGGACACCGATTGTCACAGAATTAAGGGATTAAAGTCATCGACAAAAATTTCTCACTCTTTATCAGGTGACATATATACATGGTGCAGATCAAGGTCGAACTTGGAGAGCAACCTCTAAAAAGACCAACACGCAGAAACGATAACCTTCACATTGGGTCTTCCCAATTAAAAGACAAACGTGATGTAGACGAAGACACTGAAATTGGGCAAAACAATGACATTCGTTTGTTTTACCGGACGTTGGACTCGGCGGGAGGACACTTCCTGACCTCCTTTACTTTGATTATGTAAGGGGACGGACTCCGAACGGTAAGACGCTCTGTAAACGTTTCTGACTTATCAGAAGAAATAATGGAGTGGAGGGACGGTAGAGACAACGAAATTTCCTGGACCGTTGGTCCGGGACTGTTCTACCAATAAAACCCCGTGATCGGACGGAAGAATCAGTCGACCGAGGGATTAATTTCAGAGAAGAACGGAGTTGTGGAGTAGAGAGTTCCTTAAGTAACCAGACACCACGTCAATACTCTCATTCGAACCTGAGACATTTTTAAACCGAATCGGACGGTCTTCGGAACAATGAACACCGATCGACCGGGGCTAGTCCCTTATAACCCCGTTCTGGGACCTTCGACGACCCTGGTAAACAACAGGACTACAAGAAAGGAAGTTCTAAGGGACTTCTTCACGGTGGACAGGGGTCACGAACCGTCAACTCTGTCCTTATCTGTCTGAAGATCTCAGTCTGAGCCAAACATTCCATTCAGATGGGTTAAGCTATCTGTCAAGTAAACAAAACACATAGGAAGACACAATTCTCAGATACCCGAGCTAAGGTCTCCCATTCAACACGACCACACGTGTGGTACTTGTAAAAAAAGGAGGAGTTAGACCCAAGAAGAGAAATGTCCTGTTCGGTTAAACCAACCCATGGGTAAACGTCTCCTCTCCACAACAACCTGAGGTGGGACTTGACTAAGTGACCCTTACTCAAGAGTACCTCGTTCGGGTGGAAGTCAAGTCAAGTCAAGTCAAGTCAAGTCAACGAGTCAGTGAGTCAGCCCAGACTGAGAAACACTGGGGTACCTGACGTCGTGTGGTCCAAAGGGACAGGTAGTGGTTGAGGACCTCGAACCAGTTTAGGAACAGGTAGATCAGCCACCATGGTAGGTTGGTAGAGTAGGAGACAGCAGGGGAAGAGGAGGACGGAAGTTAGGGAGGGTCGTAGTCTCAGAAAAGGTTGCTCAGGTGAGAATCGTAGTCCACCGGATTCATAACCTCTAAGTCGAAGTCGAAGGCTACTGATAAGTCCTGAGGAATGGAAATCCTAACTGACCAAACTAGAGGAACCAAACTAGAGTTCCTTTAGAGTTCTTAGAAAAGATTGTGGTGTGTGTCAAGTTTTCGTAGTTAAAAACCGTGAGTCGAAAGAAATATCAGGTTGAAAATGTAGGTATGTACTGACCACCTTTTTGGTATCGAAACTGATGTGCCTGGAAAAAACCGTTTCATTCAAGAGACGAAAAATTATACGACAGATCCAACCAGTATTGAAAAGAAGGTTCTTCGTTCGTAGAAATTAAAGTACCGACGTCAGTGGTAGACGTTACTAAAACCTCGGGTTCTTTTATTTCAGAGAGTGACAAAGGTAACAAAGGGGTACATAAACGATACTCCACTACCCTGACCTACGGTACTATAATCACAAGACTTACAACTCAAAATTCGGTTGTAAAAGTGAGAGGAGAAAGTGAAAGTAGTTCTCTGAGAAATCAAGGCAAAACGAAAGACGGTATTCCTACTACAGTAGACGTATAAACTCCAATATCTATAAAGAGGGTCGTTAGAACTAAGGTCGAACACGAAGTAGGTCAGACTATAAAGCGTACTACATGAGACGTATACAATTTATTCGTCCCACTGTTATATGTCGGAACTGCATGAGGAAAGGGTTAAACCTTGGTCAGACAAAAAGGTACAGGTCAAGATTGACAACGAAGAACTGGACGTACGTCCAAAGAGTCCTCCGTCTATTACACCGTAAAGTCTGAGAATAACTGATACTCCCGTTGAGGTAAAAAAGATTCACTAAGAACGGATCTCATCATCTGTATTAGTAGAAGACTTAATTTAAGTGGGTAAGACCAGGTAAAATCAAGTGACTAAGGATTTTACTGTTAAAAGTGAGAACGGTAGAGGACAAACTGGTGAAGATCAACAACTGATTTTTCCTACATGTTGAACTCTCAACACTCAATTCAAAATAAACCCCGTTTTACTCCTGACGTCTGGTTCTCCGTCATAGAGTCTATCGAAACTCTCGAGGTTTCGTCGTCACCCCCTTCCAGTTATATATTCCGAAACCACTTCCCCTTCAAGTTATGAGACTTCGTAAGTAAAATGTTTTTAATAAAACAATCACTACTCCTACACTACAACCCTAAATCACGAAGAGATCTACTCTTCTACCTTCCTACCTCTAGTATTTTAGACAAGGATTTTTGTAGGTCGATAGATTTCTGGACGGGGTGGTCTAAGGGACCTCGTGTCTCCCGGAGTGAGGTGGGACTTGTGGGAGAACCCAACAACTTCCCTTTGTCGATGTCGTCGTACCCCCAAGTCAGAGGAATCTCCGTCTGTCGTTTGCGGCAACGACAAGTGAACAACCGTTACGAGATCCATTCACGGTCAAACATCGACTGTGTCAAATGGAACTAAGTACCTAGATTGTAAGGTCCAGGAATACGTTATAACAAGAAATGTCGTAGTAGTCTGGTAAGTTAGCGAGTCAGCACAGGCTGAGAAACGCTGAGGTACTTAGTGTCGTGCGGTCCGGAGGGACTGGTAGTGGTTGAGGGCCTCAAATGGGTTTGAGTGTGGGTAGTTCAACCACTACGGTAGGTCGTAGAGTAGGAGACAGCAGGGGAAGAGGAGAACGGGGGTTAGGTATGGAATGAAGATTGTGGTCTGTCTACGTTGCTGTGGTTTACCGGCTATGAGTTTAGTTTGACTAACATGAGAAACATCTGCTTCTACCTCTTAGTCGTGTGTCAGTCCTTTTTGTTCTGGACCTCAACTGACACTGAGTTTAGTAGTAGAAGAGTATAGTTTTAAGTCCGAATTTGATTTCTTTCACCTCTTTGGGTGATCCGGTAGGTACAGACTGAATTTATTTTAGGGGATACTTATACGTCACCTCCATGGTTGATCTAAGTTTCCTACTCTAGATCAATTGTCACACGGACTTCCTGATACCGACCTCCAGGTGTTGTAACATGCCCTCCGTCGTTAGTTTTGGTAGGGTTTCTTTTTCTTTTCGTTCTTCCGTTTCATAAATAAACTCCTCCTGAATTGTTTATCGATTTCTACCTTCTTTTTACTTTTCGTTCCTACTTTCCCTTTCCGTATAGGTGGATTTACGTCTAAAGGTTTCTTGTCGTGTCTCTCTGTTCTTCCGGAAGAAGTTTCTTGTTACTTATTTTGATCTTCTTTTCTCGTCTTCACCTTTCTGGTCTCTAGAGAAGTCCTTTTAACCTCTAAAGTTTCCTTGTAAAACGGGTTTCTACCCGTGTTATTTCCTGTATTTACCATCTCTGAATCATCTGCGTCTTTTCTAATTCTTATCTACCTTTCTTATGTGTCTTCTTACCGTATTTTTTCTAGGCTTACTTGACGTACCACACCAGTCGGTGTGTCTCGGTCTGCAAGACCTCTCACTTCGGTTCACCCGGAATCCTTCGGGTACGACGATTATTTGGATCACCTACACTACCTTAAGGTCATCTTGATAATTTTTGGGATTTCTTCCTACGGTAGTTGCACAACGTGAGTGATACAGTCGTTTAGCCTTCTAGGTCGTTACCGGTGTCCTGACCTTTTCTAGTTAGGAGTAGGGTCAACGGTTCTTCCCATTATGATTTCTTACACGATTGGTAGCCTGTCAACGTGAGTAGAGAGTACGATCATACTAGTACGAATTTTAGAACGTACGATCCGAAGTCTTAATACACTTGGTTCTTGAAGGTCTACAGGTTCGACCTAAATCCTTTCCTTCTCCTTGGTCTCTAGTTTAACGGTTGTAAGTGACCTAATATCTCTTTTGATCCCTTAAGGTCTTTTTGTAAATGGAGACAAAGTAGTTGATATAGTTTCGGAAACTGACACACCTGGTATTATTTGACACCTTTAGAGAATTTCTCTACCCTTATGGTCTGGTAGAATTGACAGAGGACTCTTTGAATATACATCTAGGTCTTCGTTGTCAATCTTGGGACATACCTTGTTGACTAACCAAGTTCTAACTCTTTCCTCATGTTCTCCCGACACACGACAGTGGGACAACCAAATTAGATATGAGACTCGTGTAGTACTTTTTACAGTCCCACCTACTCAATGTTCGATCTTAGTTCTATCTGCCCTCTTTGTAGTTGTTGGAGTCTATACGTCTACTGTGGTGAGATTACTGTCTTTCACTTCTCTTTGATTTCTTGGAGAACTACTCCCACTTCCTCCTCTCACTTTCTCGACCGAATTTTGATTAATAATTCTTTTTGATTCTAGTACCGCTTTTGTTGTGTGTCACCACCTACACTGACCACTACGTTCATTGCAGGATAGATGTTTCTTGTTATAACGCATCCTTGAACCTTACAATCCAGGTACTTAGTTCTATTTGACCTTCACCAGTTTGTCCTCTTCCGTTTTCACTTGTAGCTGTAATATCCTTAGTCACTTGAGTTTACCTGACCTTACTCACTTAAATTAAGTCTACTGGTAATATAGATGGAGACGCCCGTTCTTAGGGAATCTTCTTTACCTCATCAAGAGTATCAGTTGTTCTCAAGGTTTACGTCATGGACCCACGTTAGAGTTCTTACTGTCCTACTAAAGACAAGTAAAGGTTGCGTTTGTTAAATTATAGTGTCATTAGGTTCAGATACGGGGTTGGTGATTACGACTTCTTCGACTTGAACTTGTCAAGATACTACTGGATGTTCTGGAAGATCTTGATTGTGGTATTTTGTTACGGCAAAAGTAGTATTCCCGGACCTTACGGTTTCATCCTTCACTTCTATGAACCTCATTATCCGTTCAAACCGGAACCTCATGTTTTACTTCGTCCCGTTTCCGAATGTCTCGAAACGGTTCTCTTATGTTACCAGTATCGTTTGTGGGAGAAGGTTGTTGTGTTCTCTACTAAGATGTGTACCTGTAGTGGTCTACCAGTTGTGACTTTAGTCTACCTAATATAATAAACGTCGGTTTCTGCCTCTACAAGATATGTCTCTCGTTTTCGTTCTGACCCTCGACTGACACCGAGTCAAGTACTTGAGGAATAACGGTTTAAGTCTGAATTTAAGGAATAACGGTTTAAGTCCGTATTTAACTTCTCTCATCCCTTTCGGTGATCTGGTAAGTCCATACTGGATTTAGTTTAGGGATTACTAATATACCACCTTCACTGTTTGTCTAGGTTCCCTGATCTAGACTATCTCACGGACCTCTTTATACCTACCTTCAAACACTGTAACATGTCCTCCGTCACTAGTTCTGGTAGTGGTTCTTTTTCTTTACGTTTTTCCATTTTACTAACAGACTCTCCCCGAATGTTTGTCGATTCTTTTCTTCTCTTCGT
Source organism: Capra ibex (assembly GCA_006410555.1). Lineage (NCBI taxonomy): Eukaryota > Metazoa > Chordata > Mammalia > Artiodactyla > Bovidae > Capra > Capra ibex. The sequence goes on along the minus strand of SJYO01018757.1, from coordinate 30,841,821 downwards.
TTTCCGTTTCCTCTTTTCCTTTCATCTCTGAAAGAACGTTACGTTTTTTATCTTCTTTTGTTTTCTTACCCTTTCTTTTAAGAGTTCTTTTAATCTCTATGGTTCCCTCGTAAAGTACGTTTCTACCCGTGTTATTTCCTGTCTTTACAATACCCGGATTGTCTTCCTCTTCTATAATTCTTCTCCACCGTTCTTATGTGTCTTCTTGATATGTTTTTTAAGGATTACTGGGTCTATTGGTGCTACTACACTAGTGAGTGGATCTCAGTCTGTGGGGCCTCAGACTTCAATTCACCCGGAATTCTTCGTAGTGGTACTTATTTCGATCACCTCCACTACTTTAAGGTCGACTCGATAAAGTTCAGGACTTCTACTACGCGACTCACGATGCGACCATTTCATTACGAGTTTTAAGAGGTTCGGTCCGAAGTCGTTATGCACTTGGCACTTGAAAGTCTACAAGTTCGACCAAAATGTTTTCCGTCTCCTTGGTCTCTAGTTTAACGGTTGTAGACGACCTAGTAACTTTTTCGTTCTCTCAAGGTCTTTTTGTAGATAAAGACGAAATAACTAATACGGTTTCGGAAACTGACACACCTAGTGTTATTTGACACCTTTTAAGACTCTCTCTACCCTTATGGTCTGGTGGACTGGACGGAGAACTCCTTAGACATACGTCCGGTCCTTCGTTGTCAATCTTGACCTACCTTGTTGTCTGACTAAGGTTTATCCTTTTCCTCACGCAGTTCCGACATATAACAGTGGGACGAATAAATTGAATATACGTCTCATATAGTACTCTTTACGACCTGACCTTCTTTGTGTTCCACCTTAGTTCTAACGGACCTCTTTATAGTCATTGGAGTCTATACGTCTACTGTGGTGGGAATACCGTCTTTCACTTCTCCTCGATTTTTCGGAGAACTACTTTCATTTTCTCCTCTCGTTTTTTCAACCGAATTTCGAGTTGTAAGGCTTTTGCTTCTAGTACCGTAGGCACCCTTTATCTACCCCTTTGTCACTTTTGTCACAGTCTGAAATACAAAAACTCGAGGTTTTAGTGACGTCTACCACTGACGTCGGTACTTTAATTTTCTGCGAATGAGGAACCTTCTTTTCAATACTGGTTGGATCTGTCGTATAAGTTTTCGTCTCTGTAATGAAACGGGTGATTCCAGGCAGATCAGTTCCGATACCAAAAAGGACACCAGTACATACCTACACTCTCAACCTGACACTTCTTCCGACTCGTGGTTTCTTAACTACCAAAACTTCACACCACAACCTCTTCTGAGAACTCTCAGGGAACCTGACGTTCCTCTAGGTTGGTCAGGTAAGACTTCCTCTAGTCGGGACCCTAAAGAAACCTTCCTTACTACGATTTCGACTTTGAGGTCATGAAACCGGTGGAGTACTCTTCTCAATTGAGTAACCTTTTCTGAAACTACGACCCTCCCTAACCCCCGTCCTCCTCTTCCCCTGTTGTCTCCTACTCTACCGACCTACCGTAGTGCCTGAGCTACCTGCACTCAGACTCACTTGAGACCCTCAACCATTACCTGTCCCTCCGGACCTCACGACGTTAAGTACTCCAGCGTTTCTCAGCCTGTGCTGACTCGCTGACTTGACTTGACTTGACTTTCTACTACGACACTTTCACGACGTGAGTCATACGGTCGTTTACACCTTTTGAGTCGTCACCGGTGTCCTGACCTTTTACAATCAAAAGTAAAGTTAGGGTTCCTTTCCGTTACGGTTTCTTACAAGTTTGATAGCGTGTTAATGTGAGGAGAGTGTGACATCGTTTCATTATGAGTTTTAGGAAGTTCGTTCCGTAGTTGTCATGTACTTAGTTCTTGAAGGTCTACAAGTTCGACCTAACTTTTTTCCGTCTCCTTGGGCTCTAGTTTAACGGTTGTAGACGATCTAGTATTTTTTTCGTTCTCTCAAGGTCTTTTTGTAGACGAAATAACTGATGTGGTTTTGGAAACTGACTCCCTTAGTGTTGTTTGACACCTTTTAAGAATTTCTCTACCCTTATGGTATGGTGGAATGGACCGAGGTCTCTTTGGACATACGTCTAGTTCTTCGTTGTCAATGTCTGCACCTTGTTATCTGACCAAGGTTTAGTCCTTTCCTCAGGTAGTTCTGACATATACGGTGGGACGAACAAATTGAAGACACGTCTCATGTAGTACGTTTTACGGTCCGACCTACCTCGTGTTCGACCTTAGTTCTAACGACCCTCTTTATAGATATTGGAGTCTATACGTCTACTGTGGTGGGAATACCGTCTTTCACTTCTCCTTGATTTCTCAGAGAATTACTTTCACTTTCTCCTTTCACTTTTTTGACCGAATTTTAAGTTGTAATTTTTTCGTTTCTAGTACCGTAGGTCAGGGTAGTGAAGTACCGTTTATATACCCCTTTGTTACCTTTGTCACTCTCTGAAATAAAAGAACCCGAGGTTTTAGTAACGTCTACCACTGGCGTCGGTACTTTAATTTTCTACGAACGAAGAACCTCCCGAAGGGACCACCGAAGAACCTTCTTTTCGATACTGGTTCGATCTGTCGTATAATATTTCTCTGTAATGAAACGAATATTACCGGACAGATCGGTTTCGACACTAAAAAGGTCGTCAGTACATACCTACACTCTCAATCTGGTATTTCTCTCGACTTGCGGCTTCATAACTACGAAAACTTGACACACACCACAACCTCTTCTAAGAACTCTTAAGGACCTGTCGTTCCTCTAGTTTGGTCAGTTAGGATTTACGTTAGTTGGGACTTATAAGTAACCTTCCTGATTATGACTTAGAGATTATGAATCCGGTGGATTACGTCTCTTGACTGAGTAAACTTTTCTGGGACTATGACCCTTCTAACTTTCGTCCTCCTCTTCCCCTGCTGTCTCGTACTCTACCAACCTACCGTAGTGGCTGAGTTACCTGTACTAAAATTCGTTCGAGGCCTTCTACCACTACCCGTCTCTTCGCCACGCACGACACAGACAATCCAACGTTTCTGAGTCTCTTCTGGCTCGTTGACTTGACTTGACTTGTTGTCTTCCCTCGTTATGAAATGCCTTGCGTGAAATAACTTTATAATACTGTTACACTCGAAAAACAACCAAAACCTCTACTTTACGAACACTCATAGAACCAACCGTTTACAAAGAAACGTAAGACCCAACGGAAGAAGTAAGGACTTCCAAAGGTAAAAACCTGTGGACGAAACTTTAGCTTCATCCAGTGTAAAAGGACCAAAACAAAATAAAGAGTAACGAGATCCTCTACCTAAGGTTCTCTGAAACGTTACTTTGGTTGGTTTGGGGTTTTCTAGAACGTCAAATATAGGAGCACACAGGACCGATACAAAAGGAATTCTCAAAGTATCTTAGAGAGGATTGGAAATCTATAAATACTAAACTTCAAACACATACCACAATCTCTCACAAGATTGGAGTAAAAACAAAACAGAATTAATCGGAGGGTGCTAGGAAGTCACAGAGAATGGTTACAGACAACGGTCGTGCTCCCATCCTTATAAGGGAAAACAGGTGTGGAAGAGGTAAGAAATCACAAACAGTTCAAAGACTGTTACCGGTAAGACTCCCGACACTATACTAAGGAAGGACACCAAAGAAAGCTAAACGTAAAGACAATAAATCGTTTTGACTGGAGAAAAGTACACGAAAGAAAGGTTCCCACTCAAGTACAATGGAGAATTACGTCGAAGGACATTGAATCGGGACAAAATTTAAGAAAAGACTATTGGTGGGGACATTCTATATCAAGCCTGGCTTCGTCTTTTCCTCTCTGCTGGAGTTACCTCCATCCAATGGAAATAAGTCCATTCCTCCCCGCTGTCAGTCGGATTACCGGTTCGACTCGCGCTCTCCCTAGTCTCTTCGAAGTATAAATTTCCCTCCAAACACCTTCGCTATTCCCTTTGCAATCAGTCCACCCTGTAAAACCCATTAGAAATCGACTCTACCGTAAACATCAACTTGTCCCTCACCCTCCAAAACCCGTCCCCCACTATTCAGGGTCCATCTACATTGTCCGACCCTCGTAGTCCCGCCCTGAATTTCAAGCCAAAACAAAAGAGACTTCAATCTACTAAGTCGTTCCCGAAAACTCTGGCAAACAAAAGAAAAGATCCGGGTTTCTGAGGAAGTGTAGGAAACAAGTCTAGTCGTCAAAAACTGAAGGTCTGGGAAACCGGAACTCTTATGAGTTACGAGTAGTCGTGTCCAAAAGTTCGGCAAGAATGTCTTTTACCGGTGTCCCGCCGTTGTAATGGGTCGGGGTGTTCAAAGGGGCGGGGGCCGGGACAGTAAAGTTTCACTAAAATATAACCTTATCTCCACTAAAGACTAGAATGCACACGAAGTCCACATGTCCTTCAACTATGTAAGTACCTACTTGTAAATAGGTAAAAGAAAGTTCAAGAACAAGGGAAGATCCACTAATGTGACAAGTTATTTGAAGGTGGACGACAAGTCATCCAGTGAAACCTAGTAGATAACGCATGGGCATACACACAGATGTAATTAATTTTAAAGAAGTCTATAAAACGGACATGTATCTCTAACTTCCGAGGACGTCTCCCGTTCTCCGTGGGGTCCTTGTAGCACGTCAGTGTAACGGACGGCGTAGGAAGGGCCTAGGTCTCGGGTTTTTGTTAGGTCGGAACCCTGGGTTCGGACGGGTCAGAGGTCTCTATACTATCGTCGGTTTAATTGGTACCCTACTCCCCTTAGCTCAGTCGTATACAAAGGTATAAATGACACAAATGGGTCAATAAACTTGAACTCATATATCCACTTAATGTTCCGTCACCTAAGAAAAAAATTAAGTATCAGTGAACTAAGGGAGTGTGTAATTGCACATATACTACATAAAGTCCTTGACAAGGACATGTCTAATACTATCTTTCACCTCATAGTAAGGATCACAATGGGTCATCCAGGAACCCCGAATAAAAGATTTATCATCACACGTGTACAGTGTGTTCATGGAATAAAGATACACGGGTCGTGGAAGAGACGATTGTCATTCCCTCTGTTCAAAGAAGATTCAGACACTTGACAAATAGAACCGAGTTTCTTGCGGACACATCGGCAATAATCTACGGCGGATGTTCACTGTAGTGTGAGACGAACAGCGGGGGACAGAGAGAATGAAGTGACCGACACTAGCAGAGATGGAAGAACGGAGACGAACCTGGACCGTGACAAAGCAAGAAGGAGTGCCGACTGAGTAAGTGGTAACACACTATCTGGGTAAAGGAAAAGAGTAAAGACACAAGAACACGTGATTCCAACGTCGTCACAGGAAGGAACAGACCGTCCCTACGGTACTCATGGGACAAGAAGTTTTTACAAAGAAAAGGGATGGCATACGGGTCCGTGCGTTAACGACGAAGGAGACCGAGAAGGTACAAAACAAAAGACTTCTAGGAGGTATGACACGAAAGATCACCTACCTGGTTCTCTAAAATTCATTAGGGTAGGTTTAATTAAAGAACTACCCTCAAAATAAGGATTTGAAAAGGGTAAAAATAAAACACTTGGAAGTAAGAACTAATAAAGTACACAAACATCGGTAGGTAGGTGAGAAAGAAAAAGTCAACTCGATGTCAACTAAGTGTAATGAGACGAAACCCTATGTTGTCTCACTAGTCATAAAAGTACCTTATATATGGTAAATTTCTATAACTTTTCAGTACCGATATAAAAAGAGACGACGTATGTTATAGGATAATAAAAAGAATGTAATATGTGTTACTAAAAGTAAAGAAGTAAAGACGAAGTTGGACCGTTGTGGGTGTTGGTCTAGGGGTGTCCGTAGACAATCAAAGACCTAAACACTCAGAGAATGACAAAGTATCCATTTAGGTAAACACAGAATAAAATCTACCTTGAATTTGCACTAAAGGATACCGTCAAAAGAGATATAAAGACTGTTGAAACTGAATCTACGCTTATAAATACACTTTATTTAAAAGGACCTTCTTCATGTCAAAAGTCCTTATCATATTACACTTTACTTGGTCACAAGTGGAAAGTCGGACGTCTCAACGGCCGGACTTTATCCTTGTAAAGGGAGAAAGTCGGACCCTTTGACCTCGTGTTTCAAAGACACACAGATGACTGACTAAAAAAAACAAACAAACAAAAATGTCAAATAAATGACTGACCTCTGTTAATTCTCCAACAAATAAATATAGGTATTTTTGTCTCACATCGGTACTGAGTCTTTACTTACCGACAACAACTTCGTAATGAATGTGTATCGGAAAAGAGGGATCAACTTACCCTCTGAACGAACACTAAGTTTAATAAAACACTCCGTCTAACAAAAGGGACTGTCATTCGAGTAATAGTGTACTCTTCTTTCTGATGAACAATTTCGTTCGACAATAAAACAATCTAATTTTTATTTACCCCGTTACGTTTCTTTTAAGAGTTGTCGTTTCACTACCAAGGTAAGTCCGACTCTGACCTAGTCATTTGAGGCTGTAGGTGTCTCATGTCACGTTCCGACCAACCTCACAGGAATCTACCTTAATGATCTCACACACACAGCCTCTTTCCTCCCGTCTATTGGTGTCCTAAACCGAGTCTCGTTCTCTTTTGAAGTGGTAATCTAGACCGGACAAAAGTAATAGAGTTTTATGATATTGAGGTAACTTTCGTGGTAGAGCCGGTACCGACTGTAACATTAAATTCTGAGAAGATACATGTTCCAGAACCAAACCTTACCACCCAAATCTTATAAAATACTAATTAATAGGAAAAGCCAGTTCAAAAAACAAAAAGTTCACATCAATAACTTATCCCACCATATATAAAGGAAACCTTAGGGAGTCCTAAAACTACTTCAAAACACTTTACTCATGTAGTCACTGTTGGTAGTGGTTCATTATGTGAGTACCCTCCGACGAGTCACAATTCGACCCGTACGTCATGAGGAGCCACATGTTAAGTATACAATCACCGTAAGACATTCATTTCATCCTTCATCGGTTATGATAAGGTCTCTTTGCACCACGAGTAGAGTAATGTTTGGCACCACGAGTAATAGAGTAGAGGTAGACACAATCAGGGTTGTACTCATTTCTGCAGACACTCTTCTCGAAATCGTGTTTCGTTTGGGAGTGTAACTGAGAGTTAGAAGCGTCGTTGGTTCTTGCGATGACTTTAAAGTCTACTTTTTTATCCGAGTTCTTACAAAATTAAGGAGGACCTAGTGTTTGACCGTTCACCTACTACATTTGTAGTGTAAATCACTCAAAAAAAGTCTGTAAAAAGAACAGATCGTGAACTCTTTCTGTCTTTCTTCAGTCCGTCCGTATAAACAGAGAAGACAGATCTTGTTTGAAGAAAGAGTACATATTCAGTACTCCTGGAAAGATGTAGTAATACATTAGAAACAAGAGATTATTGTATATGACTTAATTGACAGAAGACAAATTACATTATGTAACATACCCTAACTATATTCTTGGTTAAGTAAATACTATCTACACATTCTATGGGTCCAATCAAGATTAAAGTTGACAACTTTTATCAGGACGATATGTAAATGGACTTATACGTTTTTTATTACTAGTGTGAACAGACTACTTTGTAAAGTCTCCATGTTAACAACTATTTTCTTATAACAGTTTAACATGTATAGATAAGTGTGTGAGTGGTTTTTACTTGTGAGTCCACGAAAAAAGATTAGGTGGGGTTTAGTAAAAATTCTTTGGAGTTATAAGAGTATCAAATTTTACTAGAAACACCAGTATTATGTAAAAAAAGTTCCATTCTAGAAAAGTGTTAAATAACCGGGTAAAAATTAGTGAATTTTAATTACTATAAGAATCCCATTACATCAAATAAGAAACTCAAAGGTGAAACGAAAAAAAGGACAAAAAGTGTTATAGAGAAACATTTAGTTCCTATAATTAAGACACAGACCGTATAAATTACGTGAATACAGTCGACTATAAAAGGTAGAACGAACGGTCACTTCCCCTAAAAGAAGTAGGTCAACATTGTATGTACTCAGAGAGAGAATAAAAACAAAGACAAAGAAAACACAGTACAGGAAAGGTAGTGCGAGTCGAGTCAGTAGACGTCTGGTTGGACTATAAACGAAACGTTTTAGTCCATTCATGTCGTATGCTACGGAAAGGTCGAACTTAAAGGGTTTCATTTGGGAGGGAAAATTCAGGTCTACTATGAACTATGTGAACTTTTCCTTCTTTTGTTCCTAATTAGTATTGGAGAAGAAAATAGTATTAAATTTATAATAAAGAGGATCAATCTGTCATTACGATTGAACGGAGTCAGTGCAGACTGAGAAACGCTGGTGCCCCTGACATCGGACGATCCGAGGAGACAGGTACCCCTAAGAGATCCGTTCTTGTGACCTCACTTAGGTCATAAATACGTACGGGAGGAGGTCCCCTAGAAGGACTGGGTCCTACCTTGGGTGATAGAATACAGAGGACGTCACCGTCCACCCAAGAAATGGTGATCGTGGTGGACCCTTCGGGGTCTGTAATTACCAATTAAGAAAATTTTTAAACAGTAAGAAACCTCAAAAGGTAAATGTCAATTTTAACTTTATATGTCTGAACTTGAAGTTGATTGTTTAAGACAGAGTAAAACTAGACTTTTTGATCATTTAAATTGTGATTTAAATATCCAACTCATAGGAAACATTTCCCCCCTGTGTACATACTTAATGAAGTCTCGGATGTAATGCACTTTGAGTGACATAGTGTCGATGACAGAGAACACATAGTGCACTCCGGGAAATTAAGAGTCCAAACTATTACTTAATCGTGTCTTCGTTTCCCAATTGAATGCTTCTCTGATACTTCCCTGTAGACCTTAGAGAGAGTCGCATACGTCCCACCAATGGTACCGGAACACTTCTCAGACCGGGGTGAGAATGTCACGTCACACCAGACGTGGATTCGAAAGCACACAGGCCCTCCTTGTCCGACAGCAAGGACCTGTCCAAGAAGGAGCAGAGTCTCTACCGAAAAAAAGTAGTCTACTACTTCCCCACTACACCGACCGACTCTCCGGGCCTGCTCCCGGGACTCAAAAGTACCACGTCTGTCCTGGGTCCAACGGAATCTTCCTTAGGGAGACAACCACGGGGGTGGAGACACGTCTGTACTACTAATCTTTTGGGAGGTCCTTCATGAGTGCATTGGTAGGTCAGGGGTCAACGACAGGAGTTTCAACGACTCCTTCTATAGGTGGCCCGGAAATTAGACTTTTCGAAAGTCTTCATTCACCCGGAGGAGGAGGAGTATTTGTGGATCCTTTCCTAGTGTCCAATAAGAATATAGTATCCTTGCGAGTACTAATCCTTTCGTCCATGAACGGGTAAAACACCTTATACTATGTCTCTCCTGTCACAAAAGTTATTGTCTCTAATTACAAAAATAAAAATTTCAACATCAGGAAAAAAGGATTTTAGTGGAGAATGACTTCAGGAGTAGACAGAACTCATTCATAGTAGATGAAGTGAGTTAAGTTGTAGAAATAAGATGTCTTCCTTGTTTTCATTATATACAAGTCAATGTAATTAAAAAATTAAAGTTACAAAAATAAGTCAAAGATGAGTGAAGACTCCTGTCCCCATACATAACATCCCTTCTTTTTCTCTGTATCAGATCCCCTAATTTGATGACACATACTTTATTTGTTCGATGTTCCTGTATAATATGTCGTGTCCCTTATATCGTTTATAAAATGTTATTATAATTTACCTCTTAGTAGATATTTTTATGACTTATTGATTTTTCTTCAGAAGTATTTCTGTCGATACAGTTTTTACACCTCTCAAACATGTTTTAAGAATATTTTAAATTTTGTTTATAAAGAGTTATATTTTTTTCTCTCTGGTATTTTTATCGGGGTTTATATCGATGAATATGTTTACTCGACGTGAATAATTTTACTTTACTTACCGTACCACCTGTTTCCAGGAGTCTTACTGACGACTTACCAAAACAGATCCCACACATAGTCATCTCTATTCTACGTACATAAGTCTTCCAAAAATACTACTAATTTAATATCGTTGGGTGTCCTGTGGTCCAGGACCGACCAGGAGGTACTCACCCTGAAGGTGAAGGAGAAGATACTAGGAAGGGTTAGTTTGACATGTGTCGTCCCCCTGAAGACAGGTGACCCTGAGTTAGACTTGTTGAGAACTAGGTTGGCAAAAGGGTTTGGGTTGGAATTAACGTAGTCTCAGTGTGACCTCTCGTAAAGGAAACCCCCTTTTTTTTAGGATTGAGGTACTTCTTTGTATAATAGGTTTCCTGGATCCATTCGAATTCTTTAGACTTATAAAATATTTCAGAGTCGAATAAGACTGTGTCCTAATCTAGACTCGTAGACCAGACAGAGTAAATGTGTAAGTGTCCCAGTTCCACGTTCTATTAAAACCCCTGGGATCTCGTACTACGGTTCTACAGACCGAGATCTACTCACTAGTATAGTAGTACTAATAGACCCAGTACTTCTAGGAAAAACATGTCAAGAAGACACATAAGAACGGTGGAGAAGAATGATAGAAGACAAAGACAATCCAGGGATGGTAAAGACAGGAAATAACTCGAGTAGAAACGTAAGATTGAGTGTCTTTCTATTAAGAAAGAAAGTCTTAACGCTTCACTCTTGACTTTCTTCGAGATTCTTCGATGGTGATTTCCGAACCCGACACAGTGTGAGACAGTACAGACAAAGACGACGAATCGATAGTCCATATTCGCACCGAACCACCTCTTCGACTTCCACACTACGACAGTCGAGACTGAACCACAATGGAAATAAACGTTTATGTGTTGAAGTAATCAGTAATCACGTAGTAAGACCACAAGTATCTAAACATTCAAATTTTTCGTCTTGGTTACAGTTCCTGTGTTTGAATATAAGATGGGGATTTATCGATACCAGAGTTTTTATTGTTCGGATACAATATATAAGTGGTTGTGACCACTATAAACGGGTAAAAGTAATTTTTTGTGTAAAAGGTTTCTGTAAGACATAAAATAAAAGGAAAATTGAGCATCACCCAAAGAGAAACTAAATTTTACACTAAATGTTTATTCCTCTAGACGTGGAGAACAATCGGACACGGAGGAGACGGAGGTTGTGTCTCACGTGTGTATAAGTGTGTGTCAAGTGTGTGTCGTTCGTGACTAAACTCGACCACCCCCTAACGGCCTTTTCTCGTGGAAGTTCTCCAATGATGAACCCCCAGAAGGTGGACCTGTACTCGGACCACCCGTTGACTGTGAGTAGGACGAGACGTCCCTGGGTGAGAGTGAAGAGTTGTCACTGAATGAAAATATCTGTCCCCCGAAGGGACAGGTAAAGTACAGACGAAATGTGCAGGACACGAGTTTAGGTGGACTGTCCTTCTTAGGGTCTACCGTCCACATGTGGTACCACATCGGTTTCCTCCCTTCCAGTTACCGAGGGTTACAGACACACTCGACCACAAAGTCCGAGTGCCGTCCGTACTCCACTTTACCCTAAATCAGGTAATCATTCAGGTAACATCGGACTTTTACACACAGACTCTTTTATCTCGTTTTCTCAACCTTTACTGATGTTTCAACCAAATGATGAATTTTAACTCTTATGTCCTCGAAATATCTAGTGACTGCAAGACGAGAGACGTCGAATGTCGTGTCACTTCGGAACCACAACGGTAAGGAGAGAGGAGGATAGGGGGTCGGGCGCGACCGAGAGAGGAGGATGAGACAAAGACGGATAGTAGATAAATAGTAGACAGATAGATAGTAGATAAATAATAGATCGATGAGAGAAGACGTACGTACATACATTAATACATATCTTTAAATCTTTAGTATCGAAATTTTATTTGTATCACTGTACGATGATTCCATTATACAATTTAAAGGAATTTTCTCATAAGGAAATTTGATTTTATGTGTCTAATTACACATAATTAAAATTTTATACGAAACTAAAAATAGGTTACCGTTGATCTTTTAAATGACGGGTGAATTTACTTATTAATTAAAACCAGTTTTAGGTCACATACAAATCTTTTAATTAACTCTATATCTAAGAATGAAGGAGATTTTTATAATAAATCCTCATTTATTCCAACATTAACAAAAACAACAAATCAACGATTTCACACAGACTGAGAAACACTGGGATACTTGAGACCGGACGGTCCGAGGAGACAGGTACCCTAAAAGGTGTCTAAGACCTTTGTTTGATCACAAAGGGTTTACCCGTTCCGTCCGTCCCCTCCTTATTTAATCCTCAAACTCTAATTGTATGTATATTTGATGATATATATTTTATCTATTAGTTATTCCTGGATGATACATCGTGTCCCTTGAGGTGAGTTATAAGACATTAATAGATATACTCCTTGTTTAGACTTTTTCTACCTATATACATATACATAGGAACCTTCTTTTCAATACTGGTTGGATCTATCGTATAAGTTTTCGTCTCTATAATAAAACGGTTGATTCCAGTCAGATCAGTTCCGATACCAAAAAGGTCATCAGTACATACCTACACTCTCAACCTGACACTTCTTCCGACTCGTGGTTTCTTAACTACGAAAACTTGACACCACAACCTCTTCTGAGAACTCTCAGGGAACCTGACGTTCCTCTAGGTTGGTCAGGTAAGACTTCCTCTAGTCGGGACCCTAAAGAAACCTTCCTTACTACGATTTCGAAATCGAGGTCATGAAACCGGTGGAGTACGCTTCTCGACTGAGTAACCTTTTCTGAGACTACGACCCTCCCTAACCCCCGTCCTCCTCTTCCCCTGCTGTCTCCTACTCTACCGATCTACCGTAGTGCCTGAGCTACCTGCACTCAGACGCACTTGAGACCCTCAACCACTACCTGTCCCCCCGGACCGCACGACACTAAGTACCCCAGTGTTTCTCAACCTGTGCTGACTCGCTGACTTGACTTGACTATGGACTTAACGAAACGACATATGGACTTGATTGTATTGTAACTATTGTTTGATATAGACTTATATTTTTTAATTTACTTTTTTTTTGACGGGGGTTTAAGGGTTTAGTAATATAAGAAAATTGAAACTATAACACACAATTCAGTGAAGTTAGTACAGGTTGAGAAACGTTGGGATACATCGGGTGGTCCGAGAAGACAGGTACCCTAAGAGATCGGTTCTTATGACCTCACCCAACGGTAAGGGAAAAGGTCCCCTAGAAGGACTGGGTCCCTAACCTGGGTGTAGAGAATCCAGAGGACGTAGTCGTCCACCCAGGGAATGGTGATCGTGGTGGACTCTTCGGGTTTGTAACTATGACAAAATATAAGAAACCCGAAGGGACCACTGAGTCTACCATTTCTTAGACGGGCGTTACGTCCTCTGGACCCAATTATTACAAGAAAATGGAAGTCATCTTTATCAAATAAATGTCCATTCGGTTAAGATAAATTTTATACGTAGTTACGTACGTGTTAACCTTAGTTGTAATAAGTTGTGTAAGACGACAATGTTGATCGTTCTCAACACCTTAAATCAGTAAAATACATGTGACTTAATTAATGACAGTCATTTATTCATATACGAGGAATCGCCGATTTTTTATCGAAACTTTTCGTTTTTCTGTATCCCACCGACTGATTTGACTTTTTTTGTTCTGGGAAGTTATCCGACGGGTACTTTCTGAGTAAAGTACGACCTTTTGTGTCTCTGTCTTTCGTTATCTTTTTCTAAAGTAGGTCACCTTGGTTCTTTCGCCCTCATCGTTATGAGGATAGTCTTTTTTATCTGAAATTTAGATTCCTGTTTTTTCTGTTTTTCTCGTAATATATTACTAACTTCTGAGTCACGTTCTTCTCTTACAAACAATGATTTCTGCGCAGATTATACTCTAGTACATTGTTATTTTCCCGAAGGGATCACCGATTCACCATATCTTGGACGGACGGTTACGTCCTCTACGACCAAGCTATGGACCCAACCCTTCTAAGGGACCTCTTCCTTTACCGTTACTTCTTCCTTGAGTATCCCGGACCTGAGGTAGAATCCGGACAAGTACGACTAGTACGAGTCGGTGGAAAGGTTACCTGAGACTTGAGACACAAATCACGGATACTTTTGCCTATTCTGGGGGAGGTCTGTTTCCTTGGAACTTCTAGCATAGATCCATTGAGTAACGGAGGACCCTCGGTCGTGCTCCTCAGGGCGGGTACCGTTTCCAGTAAACCAATTCCCCGGGTTGTCCGTTTCCGCTCAACCCGGAATTCCCTCGGAACGACCTAAAAGAGCTTGTAGATGGGGGTTTTGGTCTCGGACGGACGAAATGACACAATACGAAAGGTGGATGAGAAGACTGTAATTGTCCCCCGACAGGGGGATGGTTGAAAAAGACCTTTTTCAATTGAATCTTGAAAATCTATTATTTAGAGGACCCGTATTATTCTCACAAAGTTAGGCTTTGGGGGAGACTACCGAAAGATCGGACGGACGGTCTGAGAATATCGACACGTACACTAACAAACATCGACGTGTACACTAACAAACACCGGAGGGCTGGTGTTCTCCGTGTCCTTCGAATTTTGTAGGATCCTTACGTCCCCGAAGGTTCCTCAGTTTTAGTAATCTTTTCGTGACTAATGCCCAAAGTAAACAACTCGGTTATGAACGACGGTTCAAAAGTATAGAAAATAAACAACTATATCAACCATACATCTTTTTTGTCCATGATCGGTACCATAATCGTTGTAATCTAGAAACTCAATTCATGAAAGAAACAATATTGGGTGACGTGGAAACAAGATGTCCTTACGTTGAAATAAATCATGAAACTCCCACTACGTCTAATTTCTTTTTTTGTGAAGTTCCCTTTTTCTCAAAAGACCAACTATCTGTAAATAGATCCTTTTCTCGGTATTTTTAAAATAGTCCGGGGAACGGTCTTCTACTACATTTTGGTGGATTCTGGAAAACATATACCCTTCCATACGTTTTTCTTTCGGACCAGAGTTATTCTCAGTCCTGACGACGGGGACGTATTGAGACGTATAAGGTAATAAAGAAATACATGTTGAACCACATATATTCGACGAAAACTTTTATTTCAACACCCAGACCGTGACTACGAACCGAGGGAGTACAGCAAGAAAAGAGGGAAAAGACCGACTTAAGGTTAGACCTCGCACTTCCGAGTGGTACAGATGAATGAACGGGACCGAAGTTTCTGGGTGCACCCTCCCTCGGGTTCCGCCCCGTGGGAGGTGATAAGTTCACCCGTGACCACCGGATGCATCTGTCACGTTTAAGGAACAGGGCCTCAAAATAACCAAAAGGTGTATTTGGTTCAATAAGTCGGAGAAAAGATGTGATTAAAAAGATGATGTGATAAGAAAGGATTAGAGAGAAATATAAAGATTTATTTATTCAAAAAGGAGTGGCTGAGACAGGGGCAAAGTTTAATGGGACCTAGGTGACCCCGAGTCAAGTCAAGTCAAGTCAGCGAGTCAGCACAGACTGAGAAACGTCGGGGTACTTAACGTCGTACGGTCCGGAGGGACAGGTAGTGGTTGAGGGCCTCAAGTGAGTCTAAGTACAGGTAGTTCAGTCACTACGGTAGGTCGGTAGAGTAGGAGACAGCAGGGGAAGAGGAGGACGGGGGTTAGGGAGGGTCGTAGTCTCAGAAAAGGTTACTCAGTTGAGAAGCGTACTCCACCGGTTTCATGACCTCAAAGTCGAAATCGTAGTGAGGGAGGTTTCTTTAGGGTCCCAACTAGAGGAAGTCTTACCTGACCAACCTAGAGGAACGTCAAGTTCCCTGAGAGTTCTCAGAAGAGGTTGTGGCGTCAAGTTTTCGTAGTTAAGAAACCACGAGTCGGAAGAAGTGTCAGGTAGAGAGTGTAAGTATGTACTGATGACCTTTTTGGTATCGGAACTGATCTGCCTGGAATCGGCCGTTTCATTACAGAGACGAAAACTTATACGATAGATCCAACCAGTATTTAAAAGAAGGTTCCTCATTCGCACAAAATTAAAATACCGACGTTAGTGGTAGACGTCACTAAAACCTCGGGGGGTTTTTTATTTCAGACTGTGACAAAGGTGACAAAGGGGTAGATAAAGGGTACTTCACTACCCTGACCTACGGTACTAGAAGTAAAAGCCTTACAACTCGAAATTCGGTTGAAAAAGTGAGAGGAGAAAGTGAAAGTAGTCCTCCGAAAACTCAAGGAGAAGTGAAAGACGGTATTTCCACCACAGTAGACGTATAGACTCCAATAACTATAAAGAGGACCGTTAGAACTAAGGTCGAACACGAAGAGGTCGGGTCACAAAGAGTACTACATGAGACGTGAATTCAATTTATTCGTCCCTCTATTATATGTCGGAACTGCGTGAGGAAAAGGATAAACCTTGGTCAGACAACAAGGTACAGGTCAAGATTGACAACGGAGGACTGGACGTATGTCTAAAGAGTTCTCCGTCCAGTCCACCAGACCATAAGGGTAAAGAAAGTCTTAAAAGGTGTCAAATAACACTAGGTGTGTCAGTTTCCGAAACCGTATCAGTTATTTCGTCTTTATCTACAAAAAGACCTTAAGAGAACGAAAAAACTACTAGACCGCCTACAACCGTTAAACTAGAGAACAAGGAGACGGAAAAGATTTTGGTCGAACTTGTAGTTCTTCAAGTACCAAGTGTATAACAACTTCGGAACGAACCTCTTTAAACTCGTAATGAAATGATCGCACACTCTACTCACGTTAACACGCCATCAAACTCGGAAGAAACCGTAACGGAAAGAAACCCTAACCTTACTTTTGACTGGAAAAGGTCAGGACACCGGTGACGACTCAAAAGGTTTAAACGACCGTATAACTCACGTCGTGAAAGTGTCGTAGTAGAAAGTCCTAAACTTTATCGAGGTGACCTTAAGGTAGTGGAGGTGATCGAAACAAGTATCACTACGAAAGATTCCGGGTGAACTGAAGTGTAAGGTCCTGGTCCCGACCTGGGACCGTTAACGGAATCTCTTTTGCATGTGATTAATGGGGAAGGAGGTCTGTCCGGTATTTAAAAAGACATAATCAACCTCACATTGGAACCCAAATAACTAATAACCGATTAACAAACTGACAAACTCGTGTACTCGTGTATCGTACACTTACTACCCCAATAACCCTTACATAAAAGGAACCAAATACATTCAGAGTTCCTTAAACCTCACCACCCAAGTCTGTGCATGTATACCCCATATTTTCTAAAAGTGTGTACGACCAGTCCCAGGAACCGATTCTCCTCTGAGACGGAACCCGGGCGTCCACATTATTTCACGTGAGGTGAGAGACGTAACGGGAAGACTCACTCAAACAAAGGGGCTTGTGTACCCATGTTATCGTTGGGTAAGGTCATAAGGACGGACCCTTTAGGGTACCTGTCTCTTCGGATCGTCCGATGTCAGGTACCCCAACGTTTCTCAGTCTGTGTTGAATCGTTGATTTGTAGTTGTTGTATCTATTTCGTTTATACTTATCTGCACTTTTGTCCATGACTGTTATCCTCTTATTGTCGGGTCACTGTATTTTTTTGTTTGTTTGTCTATTACGTTAAATTTTTTAATCATTCAGTTAGTATCAGAATTTACTATGTTATCTAGTCGACCTACATGAACTATAGGTATCCAGTATAGTAAATTGTTTCGTCTTAAAGTTAAAAAAACTTCACGTGCACTTTATAAAAGGTCCTATCTAGTAGATGATCCAGTTCTTTATTTGGAGTTGTTTGTATTCCCCTATCTTGAATATAGTTCGTAAAAAGACTAACAATGTAGTTGACTTCTATTTTTTGACTTTTTTCTTGTTTGTGTACCTCTGATTTGTACGAAGACTTTTCTTATTTACACAGTTGTCACTCTAGGTTTTTCTTGACTTTATGGAGTCTGTGTACTTCTACTTTTGTGTTGAGATATGTTAAATGACCTGAGACGGTTTAATCAAGATTCTCCCTTCAAGTATCGTTATGTCTGGAAGTTCTTTTTGTTTGTTTGTTTGTGAATTTGTTCAATTGGATGGTTAATTTTCTTAATCGTTTTCTTTTTTTGTTGTGTTGTACTTGTCTCCTTACTTTACTTCTAGTCTCTCTTTTATTTTCTAGTTTCTTTCGTACGTCATAAACTCAATTTTGACTATTTTTAAAAGGTGGTCTGGGTGTTTTTTCTCTTTTCTGGGGGTTTTTTTCTCTTTACTTTCCCATGTATTGTTCATGGTACTTTTAGATTTTTTTTTTTTTTTTTTCTTTTTTAGTATAAGAAACTTATCTGGTTATTTAGCCTGTTGAATCTTTTACCTTTTTAGGTTTTTGACTCAGTTCGTCTTAACCTGTTGGACTGGACTAGTGGGCTTCACTGAGACTTAGACATTAATTTTTTTTTTTTTTTGGGTGTTTTTAGAAGGTCGTTTCCTTTCAGATTGGATCAGATCAAGTGTTCCCTTAAGATGGTCCATGTGTTTCCTGAAGATAGATAGGAAGACTTTGAGAAGGTTTATTGATTCCTCCCTTATCAGGGTTTAAGTAAGGTACTTCGGTGGTAGTAGGACTGTGGTTTTGGTCTATTTTTGTGATTTTTTATCCTTTTAATGTCCGGTTGTGGAAACTACTTGTATGTACGTTTTTAGGAGTTGTTTTATAATCGTTTGGTTTAGGTTATTATGTGTTTTTCCTAGTTTATGGTGAGAGTTTGACCTAAGTAAACTCCCAAAGTCCCTACCAAGTTGTATACGTTTTACTTTTGTTTTTGTGTCCCACTATTGATATGATTGTCTTTCTGACTTTGGATTAGAGGTAAAGTTATCTACGTCTTATCGAAAACTATTTTAAGTAGTAAGTAGGTCCGATTTTAGAGAGTTTTTTCACCCATATCTCCCTTGTACAGAGTTGTATTTTTTCCAATGATTTCGTTTGGGTGTCAGTTGTATGACGAGTTACCAATTTTCGATTTTCGGAAAGACGATTTAAGTCCTTGTTCTGTTCTTACGGATGACAGTGGTCGAGATAAGTTGTGTCATAACCTTCGGGGTCGGTCTCGTTTAGTCTATGTCATTCTTCATTTGTCATAGGTCGACCTTCGTTTCTCCACGATTTACAAGTCTACCGTGACATAGTTCTTGGGATTTCAGAGGTGGATTTTTGACATTCTTAATCACTTAAGTCGTCCGAACAATTATATGTCTTTATTCAACGTAAGGATATACGATTGTTACTTTATAGTCTTACCCTTTCAATTTTTTTGTTGTTGTTGTTAGTGGTGGTTAGAACAAATTTTAATGTAACTCTTTTTATGGGACACTTATTTGAATTGGTTCCGTCACTTTTCTGATATACGATTTTTGTTATATTTTGTAACAATTTTCTATATCTTCTGTTAGTTTTCTTTAACTTTCTATGGGGTACGAGAACTTAACCTTCTTATAATTTTACCGGTATTATGGATTTAGTTAGATATGTAAATTCAGTTAGGAATAGCATGACACTCTTATAATAGGTGTCTTGATCTTTTTTTTAGGTTTTTGACTGTCTCTTGATTTTTTGTGAGGTTTAAGGGTTTCGTTAGAATTTCTCTCGTTTCGACCTTCATACTATGAGGTTCTGAAGACAGATATGATACTTCGAGTCATTAGTTTGGTTACAACATAACCATCCTTTTGACGCAGTTCGTCTTAACCTGTAGGACTGGACTAGTGGACTTCACTGAGACTTAGACATTAAATTTTTTTGTTTGTTTGTTTTTTTTGGTTTTGGGTGTTTTTAAGAAGGTCGTTTCTTTTCAGATTGGATCAGGTCAAGTGTTCCCTTAAGATGGTCCGTGTGTTTCCTGAAGATAGATAGGATGACTTTGAGAAGGTTCATTGATTCGTCCCTTACTCACGTCTCACGTCAACGAGTCAGCACAGGCTGAGAAACGCTGGGGTACCTGACATCGGATGGTTCGAGGAGACAGGTACCCTAAAAGGTCCGTTATCATGACCTCACCTAACGGTAAAGGAAGAGGTCCCCTAGAAGGACTGGGTCCCTAGCTTGGGCCCAGAGGGCGTAACATCTGTCTACGAAATGGTAGACTCGGTGGTCCCTTCGTCCCTTATGAGGGTATATATCGTTACGAGTGTATATCGTTACAGTGTCTCATATCTCGGGTCCTTATTTACCCGTATGGATGTCAGTTAATTAGATGTTTTCTCCGTTCTGATATGTTGCCTCTTTTCTGGTAGAGAAGTTCACCACGACCCTTTCCACTTGCCGGTGTACATTTTCTTTCTAATAAGATGATACACTCCACTGTCTTGTAAGATTTGAGTTTTAATAAAATTTTAGATTTACATTCTATATTTTGGTATCTTGGTATATTCTCTTGTATCCTTAGAGACTGTATTTACCACCGTGATGAAGAACTAAGTAAACGAATTACGTTTTCTTTAATTTCATTTGTTTTGTTTGATTATTTTTTTACTTTGATTTAATGTGTATTTTTGAAAACGTGTTTTCGGTAGTTGTTGTTCCTTTTTTACGACTTACCTTTCATGACAAACGTTTACCGTACCGGTCGTTCTCCAACTATAGATTTGACGTGGTTGTCAAAACCATGTCGACGTATGGTTTATTTATTTATTTATTTTTAGGTTAGGTTTTTTACACGTCTTCTGAGGTTGTCTGTAAAAAAGGTTTCTTCTGTGTGTCTACTGTTTCTCCGTGTACGTCTCTCCGAGTCCTGACCATTAATTGTCTCTTTACGTTTAGTTTTGATGTCACTCCATAATAGGGTTTAGTCAGTCTTACCGGTGGTAACTTTTCACATGTTTATTATTTACAATCCCTTTTACATCTCTTATCCCTTGTGAACATCAGAAAAATACTCTTACATTTTACAACATCGGTGATACATTTTGTCGTGTCTCCACGGAATTTTTCGGTTTTTACGTTGACGGTACACTAAGTCGTAAAGATGAGGACCCGAGTAAAGTTTTTTTTTTTTTTTTTTTTTGGGGTGTTTGTGATTAGACTTTTATATACACGTGGTGTTACAGGTATCGACGTGATAAATGTTATCGGTTCGATACCTTCTACACATGTATGTGTGTTACCTTTTTTTCTGTTTTTATTTTACTTTATTACGGTATATCGTTGTACCTACCTAGATCTCTTATAATACGAATCTCTTTGTTCAGTCTCTTTCTGTTTATGATATACCATAGTGATTACGTTTCTTGTCGTTCCTCTATTCTTTCGGAAGGATTCACTGGTTACGTTTCTTTATCTCCTTTTGTTATTTTACCCTTTCTGATCTCTAGAGAAGTTCTTTTAATCTCTATGGTTCCTTTGTAAAGTACTTTTCTAACCGTGTTGTTTCCTGTCTTGCCATATCTGGATTCTGGATTGTCTTTGTCTTCTATAATTCTTCACCACTGTTCTTATGTGTCTTCTTGTTATGTTTTTTCTAGAAGTACTGGGTCTATTGGTGTTACCACACTAATGAGTGGATGTTGGTCTTTAGGACCTCACACTTCAGTTCACCCGGAAAATCCTTCGTAGTGATACTTGTTTCGATCATCTCCACTACCTTAAGGTCGACTCGATAATGATTAGGATTTTCTACGATGACGAATTCACGATGTGAGTCATACGGTCGTTTAAACCTTTTGAGTCGTTACCGGTGACCTGACCTTTTACAGTCAAAAGTAAGGTCAGGGTTTCTTTCCGTTACGTTTCTTACAAGTTTGATGGTGTGTTGACGTGAGTAGAGTGTGCGATCGTTTCATTACGAGTTTTAAGAGGTTCGATCCAAAGTTGTCATGTACTTGGTTCTTTAATGTCTACAAGTTCGACATAAATCTTTTCCGTCTCCTTCGTCTCTAGTTTAATGGTTGTACGTGACCTAGTATCTTTTCGTTCTTTTAAGGTCTTTTCGTAGATGAAGACGAAGTAACTGATACGATTTCGGAAACTGGGACACCTAGTGTTGTTTGACACCTTTTAAGAATTTCTGTACCCTTATGGTCTAGTGGAATGGACGGAGGACTCTTTAGACATACGTCCAGTTCTTCGTTGTCAATCTTGGTTTGTACCTTGTTCCCTGACCAAGGTTTAACCCTTTCCTCATGCAGTTCCGACGTATAAGAGTAGAACGAATAAATTAAAGATACGTCTAATGTAGTACGTTTTACTATCCGACCTACTTCGTGTTCGACCTTAGTTCTAACGGTCCTCTTTATAGTTATTGAAGTCTATACGTCTACTATGGTGGGAATACCGTCTTTCGATTGTCCTTGATTTCTGGGAGACCACTTTCACTTTCTCCTCTCACTATTTCAACCGAATTTTAAGTTGTAAGTTTTTTACTTGTAGTACTGTAGACCAGGGTAGTGAAGTACCGTTTATCTACGCCTTTGTTCCTTTGCCACTCTCTAAAATAAAAGAACCCGAGGTTTTAGTGACGTCTACCACTGCCGTCGGTGTCATGATTGTCTACGAACGAAGAGCCTTCTTTTCGATACTGTTTGGATCTATCACATAATTTTTCGTCTCTGTAATAAAATGGTTGTTTCCAGACAGATCAGTTTGGATACCAAAAAGGTCATCAGGACATACCTACACTCTCAACCTGGCATTTCTTTCGACTCGTAACTTCTTAACTACGAAGACTTGACACCACAACCTCTTCTGAGAACTCTCAGAGAACCTGACGTTCCTCTAGTTTGGTCAGTTAGGATTTCCTTTAGTCAGGATTAATAACCTTCCTGACTACGACTTCAACTTTAAGGTTAACGAGACCGGTGGACTACGTTTCCCGACTAAGTAATCTTTTCTAGGACTACGACCCTTTCTAACTTTCGTCCTCTTCTCCCGTTGTCTCTTACTCTACCGACCTACCGTAGTGGGTAAGTTATCTATACTCAAATTCGTTTGAGACCCTCTGTCACTGACCACACGACGTCAGATATCGTAATGTTTCTCGGTTTGTCCTCGACCACTCGATGACTTGACTTGGGTCTCACCCAGTGGGTGTGTACCCTCTTATCAGTGTCAACATCTCCAAGAGGGGTTCCTCGTCCTCCAGACCCAGGGGTAGTCCAAGGGGTTTTAAGTCCAGAACATTATCCTTATGTTCTGGGATGTGTTAAACCAAAACTTCCGGTCACCCCGAATGAAAGTCCTCTGACCAACGGGACCTAAATGTCGGTGACCGTTATCGGTAAACCCTAGAGTGACATGACGTACCTTCGTACTACCGGTCGTGACGACGTCCTAGGCGGGAGATCGACCAATCGGAGTCCTGGGTCGGGACGGGGATAGGTTGTCGGACACCCGTGATACTGACCATAGGAGTCCGAGACGTTGGTTGACTCTTTCCTATTCGGGGTGGGTGATCTGTCCGACGAAATTCAAGGTGGGGCACTTGGGGTGGGTGTATACCGGAACCTGGACGGTTGGTGTCCGGGGTCCTGGACCGGGGTATGAGTACGTCGTGTGTAAGGGATCTGGTACCTGTGGGTCTCGGGACATAGGTCTCTGGGGTCTGGTTCAGGACGGGTAGTCGTTCGGACGAGATCGGAACTTAGGTAGGAGTGAGTGTCACGTGGTCTGTGGTCGGGGTCCTTTTGGTGTCGGTCGACACTGTTCTGGGTCGGGTGAGTGGTCTTCCGGTTGTGTTCGAAGTCCTACGGACAAGAATTGGGTAGTCGTCAGACTGTGGTCGGTGACCTGGGTGCCCGGGAGTCGGTCTGGGAAAGACACTCACCCAGTCGTGATCGGGGTCCTGGACCACAGTGGTGGATCTGGGGTTGAGTAGAGTAGACACTCACTCGTGATCGGGGTGCCTGGGGGACACTAAGACGTCGGTGAAAGAGTCCTGGAGGGGAAGGTTGGTCTTAGATCGTTGGAGACACGTTCCGTCCCGGACCGTTGGCTTACCTACCCTACCGGTCGGTCCAGATGGTCTGGTGGGTATCACAAGTCGGACACTTGTGATAAGTGTCCTGGTTACGTCGGGAGTCTCCCCTGGGATCTCGTCTGTCGAGACCGGTGTTCTCCCCTCACACGAAGAACCTGCACATCCCACAGAGGACGTCTCCGGTGAACAGGTTCAAGTCCTTTGACTGGGTTTGTAGTGTCCGTGTTTCCCGTCGTTGAATCCGTTACACTCCTCTGTCTCCTTACACAAGGTTTACTTCTTTAGCCAAGAAGAAGCATCTTCACTGCACTTCTGTCCCTTAGACGGACTCCTACTACTAGTATCTCGACTGACTTCTTGATTCCTCTTCTTGCCCAGTCGACTCATTCTTCTGTCTTTAAAATTTGTCTTTTACAATTTTTGGGTGGTCTCCACTTCTTATATTGACTTTAGTCATGTCCTCTCCTGTAGTTGTCGAATATTTATCTTAGACACTTTACCCCTTTAATGTCTGTACCTCTATTCCTACTTACTCCATCGTCCTCCCTGTCCTCCTTTCGTTCGCATCGACAATTTTCCGTCCGTTCTTTGTTCTAGAAACACCCGAGACTTTATAAGACATACACTGACATACCATCGCGATCACCATTTCTTGGACGGACGGTTACGTCCTCTGCATTTTCTGTGTCCAAGCTAGGGACACAGTCCTTCTAGACGTCTTCACCTACCGTTGGGTGAGGTCATAAGAACGGACCTCTTGGGGTGCCTGTCTCCTCGGACCGCCTGACGTCAGGTCCCCCAACGTTTCTCTGCCTGTACTGACTTCGTTGTCGTACACTGACATAGTCCCAGTTATACGATCAACGATACAAATTGATGTCTAAAAGTACCCAGAATAATACTCCCTTTAACCCATTTCCCGTATGTCCTAGAGTTATAATAAAGTCGACAAGTCAAAGTTGTCAATAGGTGTTTATGTTTCTAATTATTTTCTTCAAGAGGTGTAGTCGGGAAAGTAGGTGTGTGGAGATATGAGATCTGTTGGAGTGAGTCTAATTTCACATAAAAGAATCAAACATATTAAAAGAATCTCGACTACGGAATTCCACAAACCACGGTGACCTAAGTACCAGAGGTTCCCTCTACTAAATTGAGACCTTGGTTTCAGCCCAGAGTCAGTGAGTCTCGAAACACGTCTAAAAATAAATTTCACTTTCGCTGTCTTTTTCGAGTACTGTATTTGTAGTCTTCACCCATCCTCTTATAGGTGGGAGTGATCAATTCGTCCTGTAATATATGAAGAGTCGACCGATGACTCTTATCTACTTTTCTTATGGAGTCCCAACATCCTCGAGATGGTCTGGGAAAGTGTTCTATATGTAGGACTCTATTGAAACCGTGTTGTAATCGGTCCCTCTTGTCCAAGGCCCGTTACAGAGACCCGTTCTATGTGACAACACATTAGTACCCATGTTCAGAACTCTTTCTCTAAGGGTCCGTTCTAAACAATGTTAATATTAATAATTATATCTCGGATTCTTTTCGTAAAGGTACTCATTCTGTAATTCGACACACTAGTGGTCAAGGATTTCTTTTCGGTGAAGATCCCGTTCTAGGTAACCACGTGTTCCAAATTCCTTTCGTACTCGGTCTTACAAGTGGAGGCGGAATTTCCCGGAACCTGACGGACTGATTCGAAATTGAGAAAGTCTCAACTCCCCGTATAAGTCAAATAATGGTAAAACCTATTGACAAAGAACATGTCTTGGTCATAGACCCCGGTAAAAAATAGTGGTTATTGGGTCGTCGGTTAAGAGTTGTCAATTCTGTTAGTTTGTATCTGTACTTGTGTCCTCTGGTTTGTGGCCACGGACCCGGAGGTGGGGGCCGCGGAGTCGTCGCCACACGAGCGAGTCAGCACACGCCGAGAAGCACTGGGGTACCTGACATCGGGCGGTCCGAGGAGACCTCAGATACCCCTAAGAGGTCCGTTCCTATGACCTCACTCAACGACAAAGGAAGAGGTCCCCTAGAAGGGTTGGGTCCCTAGCTTAGACCCAGAGAACGGAGAGGACGTAACCGTCTGCCCAAGAAATGGGGACTCGGAGACCCTTCGGGGAGTCGGCGGTCTGGAAGGGGTCAACAGAGGTTTAGGGAGGTCCGCCGGACGTCGGGACGGCGACAGTCCTGGTAGCCTGCTGAACCGTGTCCTCGCAGAGAAATTGATCCGATACGTGGGTCTTGTACAGAAGGATGGTCTTGGGGTTTTGACGAAAAGACGGTGTTTTGCTTGTACTCGTGTCCTCCAGTCCCATGGCCCATCCTTAGACCCCTCGGCGGGACCTCGTCTCTCTGGGTTCCGAGTCCGATCCGGAGAGCCAGGGGTACTCCCCGGTTCGGGAACCGGCTCCAGGGGATATGGGGGAGGAAGAGTCGGACGAAGGTTTAAGTAGTGGTTTACTTAGTGGTTCAATCAAAACAAGCTACGTTTGTCCGCTTCGTGCCTTTCCCCGATAAGTGTTGACCTGTTGCTCTTTCCTACTGTTCGAAGGTTTTGTGGAGTCACTTCGGGTTCCTAACTGACCTTTGTCCACCGACTGTCGACTGTTCCCGACACACCTGCACCCTTGCGTCTCGACCCCCTACACCTGGACCCCTACCGTCCCGCACCCCTTGGACCCCACGTATCCATCGGCCCCCTCCGAGCCTTAGCACTGACATTTTTCCACGGATCACCAGGAACACGTGTGCTCGTTGATCCGAGATCCGGAGGTTTGTAGTGTTCCAGAGGTCCAGACACGACGACGACGACGATTCAGCGAAGTCATTACAGGCTGAGACACACTGGGATACCTGATGTCGGATGGTCCGAGGAGGCAGGTACCCTAAAAGGTCCAGACACGTCTGGATCGATTTCACAGTCACTAAGATAGGTCCGAGTTGACAGAGTGGGGTTTGGTCCGTCGACTTGGGAGTTCCTCCACAATCTGTACCGTAACTAGTTCCCTAATCTCGTGGTTCTCTGCAACCTAACACCCCGACTCTGGACCGGAGTGATGATTGTCCGAGACACTCCCTTGTCTGACACAGAAGACGGACGGAAGAAGATACCGTTGGGTCTCGTTGCGGAGTCTCCTCAAGTCAAGTCAGGGAGTCATCACAGACTGAGAAACGCTGGAATACCTGACGTCGTTCGGTACGAAGGGACAGGTAGAGGTTGAGGGTCTCGAACGAGTTTGAGTACAGTTAGGTCATCCACTTCGTTATGTTGGTAGAGTAGGAGACAGCAGGGGAAGAAGACAGGAGTTAGAAAGGGTCGTAGTCCCAGAAAAGTTTACTCAGTCCAGAAACGTAGTCCACCGGTTTCATAATCTCAAAGTCGAAGTCGTAGTCAGGAAGGTTACTTATAAGTCCTGACTAAAGGAAATCTTAGTTGACCGAACTAGAGGAACTTCAGGTTCCCTGAGCGTTCTAGGAAGACGTTGTGGCGTCAAGTTTTCGTAGTTAAGAAACCACGAAAAGAAATATTAGGTTGGAGTCTCCTCATGACTTACTCAACCTTGACTTATATGGCTCAGGTCATGACTTATATCGACCTGAATTAGAAAACAAAATTTAACTGTCGGTCGTAAAGACTGCTAGTCTTAGAGTCCTTGTTTTCACCGGAATTTTGAGTATGTTAGTTTCAAACTTTACACAAAATCTCACAGTGTATTCATTCGTTAGACTGAGTTTCCTCAAATCTCCTTCTTCTTTGTCGGTCCGACACCCCCGATGTTTCGTCTATTCTGAATTCAGACCTCAATCTACCCTCGGGGTTCCCGTGTCCAGACCGGACATACCTACACGTCTAACAACTGATGTGTTCCCTGAACGCCGTCTACTTTAGGTTCTTGAGGTGAGTGGTTCGGGACATGAAGGTGAGACGCCTGACGTTCTTCCTGTCACTACTTGGAACATATTCCTTCTCTGAGGTATTCGCACCTAAATCCCTCTTCCCGACCTGGTACGAGATCTTTACCTCCGAAGTGCCTCCCTCTTCCCACGTCTGACCCCTTTACCTGACCTCCGTCGAAGTCGTCTTTACTTTATCCTTGGGCGTAGTGAAACGACGTCACGGACCGTTTTACCTTAGAGAGTCGTTCAGGAACCACTTTTACTACCACGATGTTCGTTATTTATCACTATGTTCATTATTTATCATCGTGTTTATTTCCTCTCTTTACAAAGTCTCAAATCTTTCACCATGACAAAGGGGTGGAGTTTAATCGCAGAAGTAAAATAAGTAGTAGAAGTTGTGTCACGAGAACAGGATTCAAAGTGAACCCTTCCTTTGTCCTTTTGTTATTATATCACTCGTGTGTGACTTAGTATCAAAAAGGTGTTTACGAAAGTTTAGAACCGACCTCAACTGGGTGATCCCCGGTCCTCGATCTTTACCCCCCCGAGAAACAAAAACTCTTATCTAAGAAACAACAGACGAAGAACTGTTTAACTCAGTCTAATTTAGACCCCTGTTAATGTACTTTAGGTTTTTTCATTTTTTTACAATTTTCGATTAATTTCCAGACCAAAACCTACATCCTCTTTTTGACTTAGATAACGATGACTCCGAACGGTCTCCTGACCGTGGTACAGCCCCTCTTAGACTACCTGACTCACAGGGATTGGACTCTCACCGAGGACTGTGTCTTGAAGTGTAGGGCTCGGAATCTATTTCAATCCTAGACACTGTCATAACGAGACTAATAACGGAAGATGGGTCCGTTCGAGTGTTTTGGATTGTTTCGGATTATTATGGTACCCAAATCTTGATATTATACTTTGTATGACAAAGATATGTGTGTTCATTCGGTTGCACTTTTATTAACTTTTATCATCTTGATTTGTACTTTAATAAGTTTAAAATATAATTTACAATGACGGGGGGTGTTCATTCAAATTAATCTCTTCTGTCTTCCTCTCGGAACTCTCAGACTTTCTTGGGTTTCCTTACTACCTAAACTTGTAAGTGTCATAAAAAACTAGTGCAGTTTTGAATGAAGTTTAAGACGAAGAAGAAATGGAACTATGGGTTGAGGAAACCTTTTTTTTTTGTTTGAGAGAACTCCCTGTTATACGTATGATAGTTTACTTACTCGGGGAAAATTTACGTGTCACTCTACTCAAATTTTTTGTGTTTGAAAGGATAATAGTCGACGGGTTGGTTATTGAGGTTGTCGGTTTACTGGAGTCCCGAGGAGGGTCCGGAACGTAGAGTAGGATCCGAAGTGACTTCTAATAAAAACGGACGAGTTCTTGAAGTGTATGTACCCTTATCTCAGATCCATAAAATAAAGAAAGTCTAAATAGTTGTAACAAAAAAATTTTTATGGTCCATCGTCTCCTTCAGTACCATTGGGTGAGGTCATAAGACAGGTAAGTCATACCTGTCTCCTCGGACCGTCCGATGTCAGATACGCTGACTCGATGATTTGTCGTCGTTGTCGTAAGGTGACATACCTACATTGTCCTAAACAAATAAATCAATAGAGACAACCCCACAGAGAGGTATCCACGACAAAACTTATTTTGAGGGATCTTGTGAGGAACATGTTCAAAACACCTACGTTCAAAAATACATCAGCCCTATTTATGGATCACCTTAACGACCTAGTCTACCTTGAATGTACGAATTAAATACTCTGATGTCTACTACAAGGACTATTTTGCAAGATAGACGTGGGGGTTTTAGTTGTACTCTTAAGGTCAGTGGCGGGGGCGGGATCGGAACGATCGTGAATCACAACAGTCTTAAGTGGTGGAAGAGTAAGAGCTCTCGTTTATAGAGGAAAATTTATTTCTGATCCCAGTAAAAAACCTCTTCCGTTACCGTGGGGTGAGGTCATGAGAACGGACCTTTTAGGGTACCTACCTCCTCGGACCATCCGACGTCAGGTACCCTAGTGACTCCCGATCTGTGCTGACTCGCTGAAGTGAAAGTGAAAAGTGGAAGTACGTAACCTCTTCCTTTACCGTTGGGTGAGGTCCCAAGAACGGACCTCTTGGGGTCCCTGCCCCCTCGGACCACCCGGCGGCAGATACCCCAGTGTGTCTCAGCCTGTGCTGACTTTGCTGAATCGTCGTCACAAATGATTCCGGTGAAGACTCGATCAAGGAACAACAATACAATATGACGATTTTCTAAATTAATTCAATAATTTTTCCTGTGAGATTCAAACAAAGATTTCGAATAAAGTCATTGGTTAGAAACCTATTTCTAGTCTACGAGGTACTACATGTTTGCCCTCTAATTGTGGTCCGGTATCGATAAATTGTTTATTTCAGTCTACTGGACCCTATATGACCCGAGATGGGTCACTTTCAAGAACTGAATATTAGGAATGGACACCGGAATGATTATTGGCGATCGACATAATAAAAGATACAACGAACAAAGTCTTCTAACAAAGAATGTAATGGTTTACACACTGACTCGGACACTATTTTACGACTATACGTCAAAGTATACTCCAGTTACTAATATTATTACATTGAGATCTATACCCTTCTTCGTTGTTCTCCCTTATAAAAGGACCTGGTTCTCCGATCATTCTATCCATACCAGGTCTCTGAAAACGATGAGTGTTCCGGACTAGGTTATTGACATGTGACTCACCGGACAGTTGCCTTAGAAGCAATTTGGACTCTTACTCGAAAGGGTCGTGGTACCCTGTGTTACCGGTACTTTACGGGGGTTTCGTACCAGTTTATTCACCGATACTTCCCTGGGACGACTGACCTTCAACCGTGAACGGTCGACGGAGATGTTCCTAATGTAGGACTGATGACGTTCGACGACTGGAAGTTGTAGGGGACTTTCATCAAGTCCCACCTCTAGTCTTTATTCCGTGACTCGGTGCTCTTGACCGGAAGTCTATCAGTCTACGAAAGTCCACTTCTAAAAACTCGGGTTTAAGAACGTAGAAGAGTATGGATCTCTTTGTGATTACAGTGTTTGGGTACAGATCAAGACTAAGAGGACTGAGCGACGAGTCGTCGAAAAGATGAAGATAATTAGAAACCGGGTAGATGAAAATTGAAGGAACAATTCAAACAAAGAAGATCTTATGTTGTTTAGAGGTTTACCATCATGTTGTTCTTATAAGGGACCGGTTGGGGGTCTGTTACGACTTTGTTCGGTAGAATAGTAAGGTACCTGAGAGTAGAGGGAGACATTTACGTGGGACTGTTTCTCGCCCGTTTCCCTTGGGTCTCGGGGTGTTCCGGAGACATGTCAGACTTCTTCGGTCTCACCAGTAGCGGGGAAAGGGGGACTCTGACCCAAAGGTTTACGGACTCTTCCCTTTATCCCTCTATCAATCTGTACTCGTCCCATAGATTTCCCCGGTTTCTTAACCGGAATTTTTATTTCTCTCCCTTTTTTCTCGGATATTTTGGTTCCTCCCAGAACCTTACGTCCCTGTCTTTTTGGTCTGGGATAGTAGGAAGGGAGGGGGCACGACATTGATAATTACCTAAAGTCCAGGAGGACTCGTCATATTGGACAGAGGGGAGGATGGGATGTCCCTCCTCCATAATCGGAATGAGAAGGGGGTGGGTCATATGCACGGAGTAGGTTAGTCGTTTACTGGGTGCTCTGGGGACAGGGTGAGGAACTCGGGACGTATATTTTCACTGAGTCCTGGGGCGTAAGTTGCAGTCAAGAGGGAACTCGACCGGACGACAAGATTGTCGCAGAGGGTGAGACTATTTGAAATAGGAAGAAAGTAAGACAGAGGATAGACCTTTAAGAAAAGGTTGGGTACGGACCGGTGCTGCCTTTGTGGACTCCTTGCGACCGGTCCCAATGAGAGACCACACAAGATTTCCGGGTGTCGGGTGACACGGGGTCATTGACGGTGGGTTCGTCCCCTACAGGACCGTATGACGTCAGGTACCCCAGGGTTTCTACCTGACTCACTGATTTGACTCGACTTCATTCGACACCACCAATCTAACATCAACGTCCTTTACAGGTGTTCAGCCGTCGTTAAGAAGTACTGGTCGAAACCAATGACCCCGTTGGTCTCGGAATCCCTTTTAGTCGAAGGACCGACGCTTTATCTCACCTTACACGGACCCGACCACAGAATGATAAAGAATGGGGATTTCAAAGTGTGGAATAAACGTCCACGTAAGGTTGACCCCGGTGTCGTGGGTTGACTCCCACGAGTCCACGGCTCCTCCTAGTGACCGTCCTTCCTCCGATCTCGACCCTTGACTCCCATCCGCTGAAAGGGGGTTCCAGGAATTCCGGTCTCCCACCCCCGTGGTAGGAAGTCCACGTAATCCATGAGACCAGGGTCTCTGCATTAGTCTGTCATGTCCAAATTCTCCCTCGAGTTGGTTCACGTAGATCGGACTGTCAACTGTGACAATCCATCTTATCCCTTTTCCTCAGGTTTTACCTCCACCGATTTTCTGTTCCTTCCTTTTTCGGGCACTTTCATCTTGTTTTCTTCCAGGCTCCTGGCCTCACTCCTGGAGTCCATTTTGTTTGTTGTGAGGACCGACCGGGCTAAATGTGTCCTGTCCGGGTCCCCCTCTATTTGTCTATTTGTCTCCTCGGTTTCGATCGACAGAGAGAGAGAGGGCGCACGACCCCGTGAGCTGCACGGGAGTGGGGAGTTTCTACCTAAAAGGACGATAGAAGATTTATTTTATCTCGACGTTGTAACTCGACATTGTGACTAAACAGATTCTCGATAATGTACCAGACAAACTCTGGACTCTCGATATTGTGCCAGATAGGTTCTGGACTCTCGACACTGTGCGGTTCCCCCGAAATTACAGGCAGTGAGGTTTATAAACAACACTGCTCTGTTTCTTGGCTCCTTATATGTGAGCGCACTGTAGATACCACAGTCCTCACCCTAAGATACCACGGCACTGAGTCTACATTGGACCGACTTTGTTGGAGGATGTCTTCTCCGGCTCGTGTCGTCCTCGGGTTGAGTCACTTCGAGGACGCCATCTCCGCCTTACACTTCTTTTAGGTCACGTCCCCTTCCGGGTAGTACGACCTTTGGCCCTGTCACTTTTTGTTTGAGTCGTCTTTCCAGTGCGTCGGGTCAGAGTCTAAGGTCTTCTGGAGGTCAATTCCATTCTCCAGGAGTGAGGAAACCGACCTCCCTGTACGGATTGTTTTAGAATTAAGGAAATGTTAGAGAGTAAAGAACAAAGGAGCTTGGAGGGTGCTTGTCCGCCCACCGTCCCCCGTGTTAACTCCCTGAGACCTCTCCGATGAGGAATCGTACAGGGTTTCCGCGATATACGACTCAGGGTCATCGACAATGTGTTCGGTAACCCCCAAGAAGACAGGAAAGAGAAGAGACACGGTTCCTAGTCTGGTTACTTTGACTCGTGACCAGTCTACAAATCGTTTTAAAGGTCGTCCGATACTTCCCCTAAGTGCAAAAAGAGTGACGAAAAAAGAGGACAGGAAGTCGGGAGAGGGCCCTGAACTCGGGTTGGTTTTGGGTCTTACCGAAGTCCATGGATTATTTCGAGTCCGAGACTCCAGAGTAACGTTTTTAAGTAACTCTCAGTTTCGTTGTCTATTCTCCATCTGAACAATTCTAAGTCTCTCTTCGCAGGTGAGGTGTCCCATGACCGGTACCTTACGTAGGACCGATCCAAAACACTCGCCCCACTTAAACATACGATTACTCACTCTCCTAGTAGGGTCGGTAACCCCTTGGTGGGTGAGGAGGTAGAAAACTATCACGGAACCTCGACAGGACGGTGGAGACCCACACAGACAACCGAATATCTAACCTCTAATTCCAAATGAACTTAAACTGAACAGTAGAATCTGGGTTGACTAAAATTAACCAAATGTAATATGGGAACACGATACAGTAAGAAAGTTTCCAACACGAGACGGGGGAAGGGAGGACAAAGTACGAGAAAAGGACTCGGGGTAGTTCTGAGTGTTTGAACGGAGATGTTAGAAGACCTCTCTGTTAGTCTTTTATCGACCGGAACCCTCCCTTTATGAGATATTATAGGTCAGGGAATTAGGATGGGCTATGACCAGTGTTACCTCTAGAACCCCTGCGGGTTGAGGTCAGGCCCCCAGGGTCCTTCAGTAGTGCGGAACTGGACAGATCCCTAGACCAGGAGCTTTCCAACAGTACGAAGTTGGACGAGCCGCTAGGTCGTCAGGGTCGCCAGGGTCCTCCGGTAGTGCGGAGCTGGACGGGCCCTTAAGTTAGAGATCCTCCGACAGTACGGAGTCGGACGGACCCCTAGACGTGGGACTGGGCTCCTGTGGACCGAGAGTCCAACGTTGTCAAGACCCATCCTATTCGAAGTCTTTCTGAGTGGGGATTCCTTCAGGTGCGTACCTTTGTCTTCCTTCAGATAATGAACACCCTGACACGGGTCAGAGTCGTTATTGAGTCCTCGGGTCACTCTTGGGGTAACGGAAAGACCTTTCCGGTTTTCTCCGTGAGGTTTTCAAATGGTTAGATCTGAATCTGAGAATGCTCCCGTCCACTAAAAATTTCCTGTTTAAGGACAGGGTTACACGTAGTCTATAGTTTTAATTCAATGTTGTCGA
Source organism: Capra ibex (assembly GCA_006410555.1). NCBI lineage: Eukaryota > Metazoa > Chordata > Mammalia > Artiodactyla > Bovidae > Capra > Capra ibex. Next base: position 30,807,229 of record SJYO01018757.1, on the reverse strand, counting down.
TTTTGTCGTCCTGGGACGACGGAGAAATCTACTCTACCAGGTCTGTCGGTGGCTATGGAAAATATTGTCTCTTGTCCTCTTCCTTCGGTTCCGGTCCTCTCCCTCTCTTTCTTTCTTTGTTCCGTACGGGTCTACGACCGGTGGGAGGTCCCTTCGGGATACCGTTTGGAGCTCAGGGACTTCCTGTTCCGTGCTCTGTTTACGGACTAGACATCTGTGCTCGCCGTAACCCGGTTTCTCACAGGTTTGGTACTGTTCAGAGGATCTTGTCGGTGTTTACGGTAGTTGACCCTGTAACCAGTCCTGAGCCCTGGAGCCCTGGGTTCTCGGAGTTCCAGTTCGCGGTTCGGATGGGAGTACTACCAAGTTCTCCTGACTTCGTCGGGCGAGGTCGGTCGGGCGGACAGTGTCTATTGGTAGTGTCCCGACCTCGGTTCCCACGTTGACCTACACCGTCCATCCAGGCTCTTAAAGAACCAACTGTGTCCCCGATGGATGAGACAGAACTAGAGGATGAGGCCTCGGAAGAGGAGGGTTTGGACATGTAAAACCCACGATGTCCTTTTCGTTGATGATTTTCTAAGTGGGCGTGTGAAGAAACAACGACCCTACCTGTTTATAAAAGGGTGACCAAAGACCACCAGGGACTCACAGGATGAGGGAATGACTCTTCTCTATATAAGCGATTTGACCCCTGGTGGGAACACTGCCCTTCAAAAAGTCGGAGATCTCGAGATGTCGAGGACCAATGATGACTTCTTGGGTAATGTGGAAGTTATCTCTCCCTGGTTTTTGGTACCCTTCTGTTTTAATTGGGGGTCCACACCCTGGTCCCCCAAGGACCTGCTCGGGTGGTTCGACTTGGCCAGTAGTAACAGGAGGCTCTAGGGTGAGCCAAAGGATTGGCCTTTGTTATAGGAGAGTTTTCTCTCTGAGCCTTCCCTGATGTCGGAAATTATTTATTTAAGGAACGAACACCCGATAACCAGGGGTGGTCAAGTGGTACATTGTGGGGTTAGGAGAGTCATTTCTTTTTTCTACCTTGGACCGCTTACCAAGTTCTAGAGACCTAGTATTTACTTCGACATCAGGGGAGGCAGGGTGTCATGGGTTAGGGATACATTAGAACCCTCTTTAGGGTGGGTCACGGTTCACCAAATGTCAGAACCTAGAGTTTCTACGTAAAAAACGTATGGTGACCGATTTCATAGGGTTATAGAAAAACGGAAACTCACCCTCCGGGGTCCTCTTTTTGTGGTTGTCTATTCATAATAGAGTCCCCAAGTCTCTATCGGGGGTGAACAAACCTGTCCGGGAATCGACCCTAGAGAATCTAGACCTGGACCCTGGATTACCCTTTTATAATGTTATGTATCTACTAGATGATTAGATGAGAGGTCTACTCTTCTCACGGGTTCTTATACGTTAAGTCCAAGATTTGAAAAACCGTCTTTCCCCTATATTTCAGAGGGCACGATTCCGTGTCTACCAGCTCTGTTTTCAGTGAATGGACCCTCAAGTCTAATGTGTGCCCAGGTCCTCCGACAGGAGACTAGCCCATGTTCCTTAGGAGGTCAACGGGAGGGGGTACTGAGCTTTTGTTAACACTCGAAAGGACCCCGATTGACCTATAACATCTTAGACCTATGGGTTGATACCAGATTAACGGGTCGGGAATATACTTTCAAATTTCCCTACTCTACTAAGTTAGGGTGACTACACCCCTTGAGGAGTTTTCTTCCGTCTCCGAGGTGATTTTGTCCGGAATTGAGTCCGTGGACGGAACTCCAACGGTCTGGGTCTTTTTCGTAAGGTTGAAATACAGGTATTTTCTCTCCCTTATCGGAACCCTCACAATTGAGTTTCCAACGATAGACTCGGGGTCGGACATCGAATGAATAGGTTTTTCGAACTAGGTTGATGGCCTCCGACCGGGGGGACGGAAGCTTTAGAACGTCGATAACGTTAGTACTATCTTCTACGAAATTTTAAGAGGAAACCCCTATTTGATTGATAAAAATGGTCGGTGGTTTACTTTGTTGAGGATTTACCCTCTCCGGTAAATACCTACAGACTAGTTTCTTAGGAGTTTATAGTTCATTACGACTACCTTTTAGGTCCGGAGTGATATAGGGGAACACTCCAAGAATTGGGTCGGTAGGAGGACGGATGGGGGCTCCCGAGAGAGGGGAAAGTGAGAACAGATCTTTGGAACCTGGTGACCTGTTTTGGGGCTCTCCCTAACAGTCTTCTAGGAGACTGGTTAGGACTCTTTTAGACCATGTGACTACCTTCGTCGAAACAGAACCTACCTTTTTCTTCTCGGCCCATACGTCATCAGAGGTTAAAACTCTGGTATCTCCGATTCGGAGACGGTGGTCCATGAAGTCGGGTTAATCGACTCGAGTATCGGGACTGAACTCGAAATCTCGACCCTTTTCCTTTTTCTTATCGGTAGATGTGACTAAGGTTCATACGGAAGGACCACGATGTACGTGTACGACGATAAACCTTTCTTTCCCGGTGAACTGGTGGGCTCCCAGGGGTCAGTTTATACCACTAGTCTAAGAAACTGAGAACCTCCGTCAGGTAGACGGGTGGTTCCAAAGTCAGAGGGTGACATTTCCTGTGGTTTTTCCCTCGTGTCTTCACCGTTCTCCCTTGGTTCGTCGACTAGTCCGTCGATCCTCTCGTCGTAATGTCTTGGTACTGGATTATCCCTAACGGTGGAATCAAGGTGTCTGATTAAACTGTCTTTGAGGATGTATATGACTTCCACTTTGAGAATTTCGATTCTCGCTCCCGAAAGTTCTAGTATACCCCACCAAGGTTTTCTTCCCTGAGGAAAAAGACGGACCCTTGGAGGTTACCTTCAACCCATTAAGGAATGTACGGTGGTGAGTAAATCTCATTTTCCGGGAGGTTTCTAATGATCTTTCCAGGAAGTCTCCTTGTCCGAAGGTTTGTTGATATTCTGTCCACCAGAGGAGAACAGGGTGAACTGTTGACTTGTTGGGGGTACCTCGAGATTCTGGGGTCGACCCGGTCGGACAGGTTGCTGCACCCTGGATGGGTCCTCTCCTGACCGTCTACCTGAAGTGGGTCTACGGTCAAAGAGTTCCCATATTTATGGATGATCAGTACTATCTATGCAAGTGTCCTACCTAACTTCCGAAAGGGTGGACCTGACTCTTCCGACTCCTCCACCGTTTTTTTTTTTTTTTGACGAGGTACTTTAGTAAGGTTCTAAACCAGACGAGTCCAGTAATGTTTCACTGTTATCCTGTAGTAAATGAAGATTCTAGTAGGTTCCCCAGAGCTTTCGTAACCCGTAATGAATAATAGAGGTAACACGGACCTNTTCCGAAAGGGTGGACCTGACTCTTCCGACTCCTCCACCGTTTTTTTTTTTTTTGACGAGGTACTTTAGTAAGGTTCTAAACCAGACGAGTCCAGTAATGTTTCACTGTTATCCTGTAGTAAATGAAGATTCTAGTAGGTTCCCCAGAGCTTTCGTAACCCGTAATGAATAATAGAGGTAACACGGACCTCCGGAGTCAGAAGTCCTTTTCATCGGGATCGGGATCGGGATCGGGATCCTCTGTTAGTTAAGAATTTCAGTAGCTATTTTTTCTATTGGGTCCTCTGGAGGGACCCTACCTTCCTCCGAAATGGCTATCGAGAGGAGACGTGGGCGTACCGGGGATTCCTTGTCGAACCAGAATCAGGAATACTCTACGATATACCCTCTGGAAAACAAATACAGTTACTGGAGAAGGATCTAGGTCTCCAAGTCTGGGAGGCCAGAATATGGTACCGGTAACCCGTTAAGGTTGTCCTATATGCGAACACCTCATACTTGGTCCTGGGTTTTCTAAGATTCCTCAGTGGTGATATACGAGGTTCCTGAGTTTAGGATTAATTTCAGACCTTTCTACCCAGGGGTTTCCGAGTTGAGGTCGGGCGTACCTTCCCGGGGATGGGACATTATGAAAGATGGGGGTGTCGTCAGTTCCATGGTCCTGTACTGAGGACCTAAATGATGAGTGTTCACTCCGATACCCTCTTTTGTCTTCTCCTGTGAGTTATGTGGACACTCGGGGACCCTCTAGAGTCTATGGATAAGTCCTGATGGTAAGATTACTTGTGGGGGGTTTAGACCAAAGACCTCTATTCTAAAGAGTCCTATTGAGATTTCTCGGTTGTGTCGAACCGTCTACTGAGGTTTTGTCTATCCTCTATCTAGAAGACTAGGGACTCGTTCCTCCTTGAACTCGGTAGGACCACTACACTTAAATTTTAACTGATTACGGGGATGATCAGGAACAATACGATATAACTACTACGAATACTAATACGGTACATGACAGTTAACAGATTGGACAAAACAGAGACGGGTCCAGTTGGTCGATGTTATACGTCACGGTCAAGTTGTTTCTACATTTTGATGTCGGTTGGTGCTTTTCATAGTGTGTGGGAATCTACCTGTGGTGATATTCCTGAGACTCCGAACTCTAATCGTTCTCCCCCTCCGGGTTATGGGGAGCGGTAGGGTCAAGTCGCCCTTCATCGGTCTTTCCGGAACTACGGGGATAAGGGTTTCTTAACCCGGAGAGTAGAAAACTCCCCCCTTACAATCCATCCATCTTATCCCTTTTCCTCAGGTTTTACCTCCACCGATTTTCTGTTCCTTCCTTTTTCGGGCACTTTTATCTTGTTTTCTTCCAGGTTCCTGGCCTCACTCCTGGAGTCCATTTTCTTTGTTGTGAGGACCGACCGGGTCAAATGTATCCTATCTGGGTCCCTGTCTATTTGTATATTTGTCTCCTCGGTCTCGGTCGAGAGAGAGAGAGAGAGGGCGTGTGACCCCGCGAGAAGAGGAACACAGAAACCTAGTTGCACGGGAGTACGGAGCTTCTACCTAAAAGGACGACAGAAGATTTATTTTATCTCGACATTGTGACTCGACATTGTGACTAAACAGATTCTCGATATTGTACCAGGCAAGCTCTGGACTCTCGATATTGTGCCAGATAGACTCTGGACTCTCGACACTGTGCGGCTCCCCCGAAATTACAGGCAGTGAGGTTTAGAAACAACACTGTTCTGTTTCTTGGTTCCTTGTATGGGAGCGCACTGTGGTGGGTACACGTCGGAACCCTGGAATTCGGACGGGTCTGAGGTCCTTACCCTCTCGTCAGGTTCAGTCCCTCCAACCTCTATTATCTCATCCCTGGCGAAAAGACAGGAATTGTAATACGGCTACAATCCCTCATATTGACTAGACGTTATAACACGATCGGTGGGTTAAGTCCATAGTAAAACAACATCGGTGCGCAAGGCCCTTTGTTTGAGTAAGTTTTCCTGTTACGTCTATCGCCTCACGTCAAATAATGTGGCCGCCCGGGTTCCGTCTCAGAGGAGAATCGGTTCCTGGGACTGGTCGTAAATACTTTTAGAAAATATGGGGTACACATACACAGACTTGAGTGGTGAGGTTTAAGGAACTCTGAATGTATTTGGTTCCTTTCATGTTAGGGTTGTTGGGGTAGTAAGTGCACGACACACGAGTACACGGGTATGTCAGTTTGTTGATCGGTTATTAGTTATTTGGACTCCAATGTGAGGCTATCTATGTCTTTTCAAATACCGAAAAGACCTCCTTCCCCACTAATCACATACAAAATAGAATCCGCTACTCATTGGATTTATACTAGAAGTTCTAACGGGACAGACCTCCCCCAGAATAGGAAGACAACAACAAAAGTATCCGTGATTTGTGTCTCAAGTCTCAGGTAACCTTTCCACCGACTCGTACTAGTCGTACTTGTCCGGATTCTACCCCAGGTCCGGGATGCTTAAGGAAGAAGTTAAATAGGTACCCTGTCGGAAAAAAACCTGAAAAACGGTATCTTCCAACTTGTCTCACGATTCGTAGTCCAGAAACACTTAATAAATAGAGTCTACGTGAAAAGACACATATGTCACCTCTTTCCTTGTTTTATTAATAACATCTAATAGAGAGTCTCTATGTCTAAAGACACATATCCATCGTTATGTCTAAAAACACATATACATCTTCCTTCCTTCTTTCCTTCTCCTATTAAGAATACCCAATAGACAATGTCTATGTCCAAAGATACAAATACAATCAGACCTCTAGGATTAAGTAAGATCCGGGAAGTGAAAAAACCCCCCTTGTGAAACAAACTGAAACTTAAAAGTCTTAGCGAAAAACCTAACATTTAAACAACGGAACATACATGGAACGGACCTTCCATGGAGTGTATGATATCAGCAGTAGACGGACTGACTGATACGAATTACATACTAGGAAGTTCCAAGTAGGGACACCGATGGTCACAGTATTAAGGGATTAAAGTCACCGTCGAAAAATACTCACTCTTCATGGAGTGACATATGTACATGGTGTAGATTAAACTCGAAATTAGAGAGCGACCTCTAAAACGACCAACACACAGAATATAACCTATATCACGACATCATCACACAAGGAACCCCAAGTACACGGAAAAGTAACTACCAAAATATATCCGGGGTCACACCCTTACGTTTAGGATCCGAAACAAGGGGAACTATCAAAAAAAAAGGGGGGTGGGGGGTCCGTAAGTCTCTGACAGGTAGTGTGACCGACAACGGTGTCTGTGACATCTCTAAGAAAAGGAGGTCCGGAAGAGAGTGGATATAACAAACATCTGAACACTCATACAGGTAACACTGACCACCCAAAACTATAGAGTAACAGTAAAACAACTGTAAGGATGTCGTTAATCCTTACGACTCGTAGGACAGGACACCACTTACAATCTCAAAACAAAACAAAACAAAAGGAATTTCCCAAACTTCTTTTGAATGGAAACCGTTAACCGAAGGACTTTCAGTCAACATAAACCTTATATAAAGACGTCAAGGGTGGGGTCCTGTAATGGACTCTTATCGACAGCAATTGTCTTAAGAACTCCACTGTTATCCTCTTCCTTTACCGTTGGGTGAGGTCATGAGACTTTTAGGGTACCGGTCTCCCCGGACCATCCGATGTCAGGTGACCCAACGCTTCTCAGTCTGTGCTGACTCTCTGAAGTGAAAGTGAAAAGTGAAAGTACGTAACCTCTTCCTTTACCGTTGGGTGAGGTCACAAGAACGGACCTCTTAGGGTCTCTGTCTCCTCGGACCACCCGACGGTAGATACCCCAGCGTGTCTCAGGCTGTGTTGACTTCGCTGAATCGCCGTCGTCGTCGGTGTCGTCTCCACCGTACTCGGAACCACCAGTACAACAACAATGTCTCTTACAGGTGCTCCCCGTTGTAAAAATACAGGTGGAGAAAAGAGTCCGTTGGTCAAGTCAGTGAATCAGGACAGACTGAGAAACGTTAGGGTACCTGACGTCCTGTGGTCCGGAGGACGGGTAGTGGTTGAGGCCCCCAAATGAGTTCGAGTACAGGTAACTCATCCACTACGGTAGGTTGGTAGAGTAGGAGACAGTAGAGGAAGAGGAGGGCGGAAGTTAGAAAAGGTCGTAGTCCCAGAAAAGGTTACTCAGTCAAGAAGAGTAGTCCACCGGTTTCCTAACCTCAAAGTCTAAACCGTAGTCAGAAAGGTTACTTATAAGTCCTGACTAAGCAAATCCTGCCTGACCAACCTAAAGGAACGCCAGGTTCCCTGAGAGTTCGCAGAAGAGGTTGTGGCGTCAAGTTTTCGTAGTTAAAAAGTCGTGAGTCGAAAGAAATACCAGGTTGAGAGTATAGGTATGTACTGATGACCTTTCTAGTATCGAAACTGATCTACTTGCAAACAACCGTTTCATTATAGAGACGAAAAATTATATGACAGATCCAACGAGTGTACCTCTTCCGTTACCGTCGGGTGAGGTCATGAGAACGGACCTCTTAGGGTACCTGCCTCCTCGGACCATCCGACGTCAGGGACCCCAGCGATCCTCAGCCTGTCCTGACTTCGCTGAATCGTCGTCGTCTAATGAATCGTCGTCAGTATTGAAAAGAAGGTTCCCCGTTCGTAGAAAATTAAAGTACCGAGACACTAAAACCTCGGGGGGTTTATTTCAGACAGTGAATCCAACGGGATTCCGTTGGTCTCGGAATTCCGTTTATACGAAGGGTAGCGACACTTTACCTCACCTTACACGAAATCGTTTGTAAATTACCGAAGTCAGAGTGATCAAAAAGGGGGATTTCACAGTGCGTCTGTGGGACAGGTCTAATTAGGGAAGGTCTAGGTGACGTGGGACTACTCACACGAATCCACGATCCTCCGACGTGAGAGTCCATTCTCCGAACTCGACCCCTGGGGTCGTAGTCATCTCCACCTTCGATCTCTTAGAACGGAAGTTTAAGGAGGTCCGAAACTACGGTGTACCCTGAGACCAACGTTGGTCTTGTATTGTCTGTCACCTGGAAATTTTTCCCAGTTACTTTCCGTGACACGGTCCGACACAGTTGGTGTGGGGTCAGGTCGTCATGACCCTTGGGTGAGTCGAAGGTCCGCACCCTATCTCAGACTTCAGTCTTTAAAGTCGTTATTATTTCATCCGTGACGAAAAGAAAGGAAAAGAAATTGTAGTACGTCATATCAACTTTGTGTTACATTACTAACAACAGACACATGTCGGTGGATTAACCCCACAATGCATAGATACCCCATAGAGATAAGAAAAAAAAAACGACATGTAAAAACTAGTTTCACGACTCGTAGATGAAAGACACATATAATCCTTCAAGTCAAGTCAAGTCAGGCAGTCAGTACAAACTAAAAAACGTTGGGGTACCTGACGTCGTAAGGTCCGGAGGGACAGGTAATGGTTAAGGGTCTCGTACGAGTTAAAGTACAGGTAGTGGTTGACTACGATAGGTTGGTAGAGTAGGAGACAGCAGGGGAAGAGGAGGACGGAAGTTAGAAAGAGTCGTAGTCTCAGAAAAGGTTACTTAGCCAAAAAGAGTAGTCTACCGGTTTGATAACCTCAGAGTCATATACTCCTTCCTTCCTCTATTTGTGACACCTAATAGATACATGTATATCGTTCGTCCGTCCGTCCTTCTTTACTTCCTTCGTCTATTAGGAAACAACAACGACAATCAGTGAGTCAGTGTAGACTGAGAAACACTGGGGTACCTGACGTCGTACGGTCGAAAGGGACAGGAAGTGGTATGATCTTTGTGACTAAAAAAAAGTTTGTTTTATAATTTTTTTTTTTCTTAAATAATAGAACCTTCTTATCTTGTTCAGAGAAACGTTTGTTATCCGGCTTGTTGTTGTTCTATCATCTCACGCGAGTAGAAAAGGAAGTTCTTGAGATTTTAACGTTACGTGACAACTTGTTGATAGTTGTCCTCTTACAACCTAGGGTGGTTTTTTTTTCTATGGGGTGTAGGTTCCCGTTTCCTCTTCGGGGTGTTCTACCAACCTCCCCACTTTAACATAAATCTTAGTTTAGGGTATGGACGGTCTCTACGAGTAGACTCCCGATACACAAGTACGAGTAGTTCATCAATTAAGGAAGTAAGCCACACCCAAAATCGTAGACACTTCGTTGAGTTCCTTACACGTAGTATATGTCAATGGAGACATGGAGTCTCTCCTCGATATCGTCTCCTAAGTCCTACCCCAGATAGGACCCTTCTGGGGTATCCGAGAACGAACCAATGTGGTCCACAGACTCGAGTCGTTGGTCCCTTCCACCCCGACGGAGGACCCACACCCCTTGTTGTCCTAGTGTCAGGAGACTCCCCGGACAATCGGGGGTTACACTCTACCCCTCCGTCACCTACCTGTCTACAAAGACCGGACCCCTTCCCTAGGTCCGACCTTTACAGTGACCTTAGTAGTGACCCTCCTTCTGCTTTCCGGCCTCCCACCGTCACCCGTCCACCCGTCCACCCAATGCCGGTTGGGGTACGTCCACTACCACCAGGGTAACCTTCGATGAGTCTCGACCTTCCTGATCGGGAGTCCTCGTGTCGAAGTAAGAGAACAAGAAAACACATTGTGACACAGTCTCAAACTCTGTGGTAGTCCTCTGAAGACTCGGGTCACGACAACACCGAAGTAGTTTCCCCGAGTCCAGGAAGGGTGTAGGGGTGACCCCTACTTCGGGTAGTCCGATTACCCCGGGTGTCTGAAGTCCCTTGGGGACGCGAGTCCTAAATAGAGGGAAGAAGGTTGGTCGACGACCAGTCTCCGGGTGTAAGAGGTTATGACTAAGGTGGGGACTCCTCAGCAGGTCATATATCTACCTGGTGAGTCTGAAGTACAAGGACAACGAACTACAAAACCACCTGAGATGTAGAACTGAAAACATTTATCGCGAAGGGACTTTTACCCACGGACACAATAAAGTTTAACACCACAAGAGGTTCAGACTCGGGTCTTCACCCCGACGGTCTAGAGTACCGAGGAGACACAAATGAAAAAAATCCTTGGAGGTACGACAAAACCGACGTGAGAACACGTAGGGGTGAGTCTCACATCCTCCTAAGATAAAGGGGATGCAGGAGACGTCGTAAATAAGAAACCTCCAGAAAGACTCTAACCGGTAAGACTGTCCACCTCCCCTAAGGAGTCACATATAAACTAAATGTAACTAAATTGTTACTCACCCAGAAAGGACTACACCGAGTCGTCATTTCGTAGAGGGACGTCACGTCCTCTGCACTCTATATATAAGCTAGGGACTCAACTCTTCTAGGGGACCTCTTCCTTTAACGTTGGGTGAGGTCATAAGAAAGGACCTTTTAAGGTACCTGTCTCCTCTGACCGTCCGATATCTGGTACCCCAACGTCTCAGTCTGTACTGACTCGTTGACTCGTGTCATTACTCACTCCCTCCCACAGGAAGGTCCACGAACTAAGTACATAGCTATCTGTATATATACAAGAAAAAGTCCAAGAGAAGGGTATATGTAATAATACCTCACAACCCCCCCAAGGAACAAGATACGTCACCCAGGAACACCTGTTAAAATATTTTTCATCACACACATACAATTAGACTTGGTCGAGTAAAGAGGGACGGGAGGAGAAAAGGAGGAGGAACCCTTGGTATTCAGACACTCCGGTAAAGAGAAAACATTTCTTCAAGTAGACAGAGGTAAAAATCTAAGGTGGATCTTCACTATGGGACACTAGGAACAGAACGAGACAGAGGGGATGAAGTGAATCTTACTAGTCGAGACGAAATAAGGGACACCAACCTTTACAGTAATAAACTAGGAAAAATTACCGACTCATTATGACATAATACAGATCGATGGGGTAGAAGAAATAGACAAGTAGACACAAGACGCGAATCTAACGTAGACACAGAACGAATACCATGGATTACGTTGACACTAGTATCCCGACGTCCGTAGAATTTTAAAACCAAAAGAGACATAGATGTGGGTTCACACCCTAACAACCTAGGATACCATGAAGACACAAATCAAAAAATTTTCTTTGAAGTATGAGAAACGGACCACCTACATGGTTAAATGTAAGGATGGTTCTCACGTTCCCTGTAGGAAAGAAAGGTGTAGGAGACGTTGTACATAACAACCTCTAAGAGACTCTACCGGTAATACTGACCACACTCCACTGTCGAGTAACGTGAAAACTAAGTAGAAGGAGATTATTAATCACTACAATTCGTAGAAAATGTGACGATTTACCGGTACACATATGGAATAAGTACTATACAGGTAACTCTAGAAACCGGGTAAAGGATCACCGATAAAAACAAAATAAAAACTATAACTCGACGAACTCGACAAACATTCAAAACCTCTACTTAAGAAACACCCCTTTAAACAAAACTTTATAAAAAAAGGGAAAAGACTCACAAAAAAAGAAAGTAAATCCCAAAGGAAACGACACTTTTACGACGATTCCAATTAATACAGGGAAACCGAAAAAAAAAAAAGAAAAAGTACGAAAGAGTAATACCAAATAATATTCCATAACTTATCTCAAGGGACACGATACATCATCACACACATACAGTTAGGATTTGAGAATTAAATAAGGAGGGAGGGGGGAAAGGGAAAACCATTAGTGTTTTAAACAAGAGGTACAGACAATCGGATAAAGACATTTTCAAGTAAACATAGTAGAGAATTTCTGAGGTGTGTATCCTATGAACATAAAGAGACAGACTAAATAAAATGAATCATACTTTTAGAGATCCGGGTAGGTACAACTACGTTTATGAAGTAGGAAAAATACCGACTCATTATAAGGTGATATATATATATATATATATATATATATATATCACATATATATATATGTGTGTAATAGGTAAGTAATGTGTAATGTGAGACAACTACCTTACATCCAACGAAGGTACAGAACGGATAACACTTATCATGGCCATGTTTGTAACCCTAGGTACATAGAAAAGTTTACTCACAAAAGTAGAAAAGGTCTATATACGGGTCCTCACCTTGAAGTCCTAGGATACCTCAAAGTGAAAATCAAAAATTTCCTTGGAGGTACGACAAGAGGTGGTACCAACGTGGTCGAGTGTAAGGGTGGTAGTCTCACCCTCCCAACAGAAAAGAGGTGTGGAGAGGTCGTCAATAATAGACATCGGAAACACTACTACTTCGACACAAGAAAGACTTCACAGGACCGGTGGTCCTTTATACATCATCCATTTTTTCCGACCACGTCTTTTCGGACATCGTGTGTGGTGAGGTACACTATTTTACATATTTCGATGACACCTAACTTTCATACACAGTCATACAGAGGGACTTTGTACACACTCATAACCGTGACGTTGGGGGTCACGTCGACGAAGACGTCTGTCGAAGTCTCTTGTGGCAGTTCCGATTTACTTCAGTTTTCCCACACCGGGACTATTTTAGACTACCGTAAAACTCACGTCGTGAAAGTGTCATAGTAGAAAAATCCTAAAGTTTATCGAGTCGACCTTAAGGTAGTGGAGGTGATTGAAACAAGTATCACTACGAAGGATTCTAGGTGAACTGAAATGAGGAGTCCTACAGACCGAGATCCACTCACTAGTGTGGTAGCACCAATAGACCCAGTAATTCTAGAAAAAACATATCAAGAAGAGACATAAGAACGGTGGAGAAAAATTACATAAGACGAAGACAATCGAGGTATGGTAAAGACAGGAATTAACACGGGCAGAAACGTACTTTACAAACGAACTATAGAGATTAAAAGAACTTCTCCAGAGACCAGAAAGGATAAGATAACAAAAGAAGAAAAAAAAACGTAACTAGTGAATTCTTCCGAAAGAAAAGAGAGGAACGATAAGAAACCCAAGCGAATTCACATAGAAGGGAAAAGAAGAAACTGAAAGTAAAGAGAAGAAAAGGCCCGATAAACATTCCGGAGGAGTCCGTTAGTAAAACGGAAAAACGTGAAGAAAAAGAAACCTTGAGACGTAAGTTTGTCCATATATAAAGGAAAAGAAGAAACGGAAAGCGAAGAGAAGAAAAGTATCGAAAAACATTCCGGAGGAGTCTGTTATAAAAATGTAAAGAAAAAGAACCCTTACCAGAACTAGTGGTGGATGACATATTACAGTGCTTAGAGGTAGGTATCAACAAGTCTGTGAGACAGATAGTCTAGACTAGGGAACTTCCATAAATAGTAAAGATCACATATTAGTATTCCCTAAACTAAATCCAGTATGGACTTACCGGATCACCAAAAGGGATGAAAAAGGTTAAATTTAGACTTAAAACGTTATTCCTCCTCAAACACTAGACTCGGTGTCAGTCTAGGACCAGAACTAAAAGGACTGATATATCTCACAGAGACAAAAGTCGACGTTTCTTATATTTGTTAGACCAAAACCATAACCAGTGGACCACTACAGGTACGTATCTCAGTGGGGAACACAACAACCTTCTCCCACAAACGATACTGGTCACGTAAGAGAACCGTTTGAAGACAATTGGAGACGGGACAAAGTAAAACATGAGGTTCCGGTTTGAACGGACAATGAGGTCCATAGAGAACTATAGTCCAAGAAGAATAGTACACCGGTTTCATGACGAGATTATGGGACCACTTACGGGGTACCTGAAAAACTAGAGTTTACAACTATTTTTTTTATTGATTTCCACAATAACCCCAAAGTCATCCAGTAAGTTTAAATTAACAGTAACACGTTGTGAAGGTCTGTACTAGTAAAAAATAATATAGATAGAACGTTGTGTTTATGGAATTCATCATTCCACAATCATAGAATACACGTACGTATGTACGATTCAACGAAGTCAGTACGGACTGAGAAACACTGGGTTACCTGATATCGGGTGGTCCGAGGAGACAGGTACCCTGAGAAATTCGTCCTTATGACCTCACCCAACGACACGGGAGGAAATCATAGTATATTACAGATCGATTCTCTATTACTATGAGAAATTACTAGTACCTCCTTGACACATAATTTTAATATGATTAGAGGAAGTAATATTCGGTATACAAATAAATTTACTACAAAAGATCATTGCTGTACAATAAACGAACAATACTTTAAATTTTTAAATACTATTATAAGGTTTCATTCATTTTCACTTTTTACTTCAACGAGTCAACACAGGCTGAGAAACACTGGGGTACTTGACATCGGATAGTCCGAGGAGACAGGTACCCTAAAAGGTCCGTTGTCATGACCTCACCTAACGGTAAAGGAAGAGGTCCCCTAGAAGGTCTGGGTCCCTAACTTGGACCCAGAGGATGTAACATCTGTCTGCGAAATGGTAGACTCGGTGGTCCCTTCAGGATTTCATTCATTTATACTGTCCTTTTTAACGAACTTTCACTTAATCTTATTCCATTATATACTTTTTTTGTATTTTGAATGCAGAAAAAAGAAAATAACAAGAAATAAAGTAACGAAATACAAATTTTCATTTCCCTATGTGGATTCAACAAATCCTTTGGTTATTTTTCGTTATTTCATAATGTTTCTTTACACTTTAAGACTCCTCATCGACGACGACGACGATTCAGCGAAGTCAACACAGGCTGAGACGCACTGGGGTATTTGCCATCGGGTGGTCCGAGACGGCAGGAACCCTAAGAGGTCCGTTCTTGTGACCTAACCCAACGGTAAAGGAAGAGGTTACGTACTTCCACTTTTCACTTTCACTTCAGCGAGTCAGCACAGGCTGAGAATCACTGGGGCACCTGACGTCGGATGGTCCGAGGAGGCAGGTACCCTAAAAGGTCCGTTTTCATGACCTCACCCCACGGTAACGGAAGAGGTCTCCTCATCGATTATATGGTTATGTTCCTTTTATCGAGAGTCCCCACAAGTAACAGTTACTTGGTCGGTTGAACAATAGAACTATATGAAAAACAAATGGTGTAAAAACTTGACGACAATTTGTCCAGGTCCTTCCTTTCTAAAAAGATAGAGGACCCAGTTCGGTAAAATTACAAAACTTTTTAAGGGTACAATCAACGGGTCAACATAGACCGAGAAACCCTGGGGTACCTGACATAGGGTAGTCCGAAGAGACAGGTACCTTAAAAGGTCCGTTCTTATAACCTTATAAGGTTAAAGGTTATAAGGTTGTAACCAAAAGGTAAAGGAGGAGGTCCCCTAGAATGACTGGGTCCCAAACTTGGACTCAGAGGACGTAATGTCTGTCTAAGAAATGGTGACACGGTGTACCCTTCAGGACCAAGAGTTAACCCCTTAGGTAGACACCAGAGGACACACTGTCCGTCCCTATGAACATGACTATCTTTAATGTGAAAGGACATTGAAATGTTGATTAGGACTGAAAGGGGGATACCTCGATGTATTCTATATCGATGTTTGGTATAAACGTCTAAAAAGGGTTATAAACTAGTTTATTTCAATAATTTGTAAGTTAGAGATTTGTCCTTATTTATGTAACATTACAAGACCCCTCTATCAAACGAGTATCAAATAACTTTATATATCCTTTGTTATTAACTTCGTTACTGTAATAGTCTGTTTCTCAAAGGACTTAAGTGACTTCATTGAATTACAAATCAACCGGAAGATGTAATGACGGTACCCGTACCCCCCTCCCGCCCTTCCTGAAGTCGTATTCCGTCCGTCAACGTTCGAGTTCTTGCACCCTAACTACCCACCGACCATCCTATTTTAGAAGTAGAACATCAAATAAAATTGGTCTCCCACTTCTTCGTTTGTGACTTTTACCGAGCTCCGAAAGTCTCGATAAAAAGAAATTGGATATTACTATAAAACACGGTTTTTATTATATAAAGATGACCGAACGACAAAATGTAACTCTGATCTCCTTACTAAAAGTGAAATACTGTCCCTTTTTTCGTCACAATTCGATAAACGTTTTGACTACTAGATTTTCCCTAGACTTGTCATACTTTTGAGGTAACTTTAAATACGAAAGGGACCGTTTCAAACGTCTTACCCAGTTTATATTTTTAAAAAGGAAACACAATTTAAAAAACGTGTACCAAGACCTGATACAGATATAAAAGTTGGGTGACCTGTAAGTTAAACCAATTGTATATAAATAACCCATGACTTACATATGCTCCGGGAAACAACCGACACTTATTAGTAATACATTAACGTCAGGGACAGGAGTCCTTCGAGTGTCATTCCACTCTGTTTGTCTGACCATTGACTTTATTTTTATACTCACAGTGTCTGTGTCAACACTTATCCTCATGACTCGGGACTTGAGACGTTCTTATACTTGTTTCTCGTAGAGAGGGTCAGAACCTTCTAGTCTCTTTCTCGGAGTTCCTTTACGACAGACTTACTCTGGACTTATTCCTTTTTTCCATTGATTTTCATTCACTCCATCTCCTACACCTACCCAGATGTTTATTTTGTCTCCTCAAGTCACACCGACTTCGTGTACATACTTTCATAGTTTCGTCCCACTCTATTTCAATAATCCGACCTTTGTACTTGTCTTCGGTATAGTATTTTATAAGTACAACCCAATTTTGGTTACTTCATATTTTACGTTTGCTAAGAGTAAATATAAGAAACTAAAGTCTAATGTAAGGACATGATACAAACCAGCGGTGTACTGTGATATTTTAAGTTATTCATAAACTTACTTACTTGTCGACAACTTGTAACTGAGATAACAAAGGGATTTTAGTCTATCTACGGATAATCAGTTAAGAAAAAGAATGGTGACCAGAATAGAGGAGAAGAGTTTATCACGAGTCCATTTCTAGTTATGAAAGAGTAGAATTTTTATCAAGTCAAGTCAAGTCAGTGAGTCAGTACAGGCTGAGAAACGTTGGGGTACTTGGCGTTGTGCGGTCCGGAGGGACAGGTAGTGGTTGAGGACCTCAGGTGGGTTTGGGTACAGGTAATTCAACCACTACGGTAGTTTTATCAATCCATTAGTAATTTTTTCGTATAATAAACAGGAATCTTTCGGACGTAAAATCATCCCTTATGTCTGTACGACTATTAAAATCGTCGAAGGTAAGATTGATCCTGACTCCTCTGGTTATTTAGGTGTTTGGTTTGTTTGTTTGTTTTAGTGATCTTTTAAGTCTATTTGTCCTTCTTCTTACTCATCCTCTTTCTTTCTTCTCTTCTCTACTTCCTCTTTGTTTGAACGACCTTCTGTTCATACATTGAAACTATCCTTGGGAGTCGGGTCCTGTGGTCTTCTCGTATGTTACCTCTTAGTGGAACCTTCTTATTCCTTTTTTAGGACTCCTTTACTGCGGTTTCGAGTTCTGATTTCACCCGTGTCCCAGAACCTCTCTTCACTACGAGTCAATCAGTTCGAGTTGTCAACACAATTAAAAAAAAAAAGTAAACACCGTAAAAGACTAAGAACCGAACCTTCCTCCTTCATCTGTATTCTGTGTTACGACTCTCACGACCATTCTTTCTCTTAGGTCAGTTATAAATTCGTCGAAATACCTCGGTCCCTTTGTCTTGAATCTCGTGTCTCAGTTGTGCTACTTCTTTTGGACCAGTTATGAGATCTTCGAATAAACCTTGGGGACGTCTTCATGTGACAACCTCGTTCCTCCTTCTCCATCTTAGTCGGATTGTCATACGTGAGGTCGGAACTTTGAAGATCCGGGGACTAATCTAACTCCATTAGATCAGTCATGAATGTCCTTTCATCCTTTTTATGAATATCTCTTTGGTTGTAAAAGATCTTTAAGATATTAAAAAGTTTGTAATATATTTTTAACTGTTCGTTTGGTTCTTTTTTGGGGTCCAGTTTTTGGGGTTGTTTCAGGAAGACATCTCGTAGTTATAGAATACACACACACGAGTCAGTACAGACTGAGAAACACTGGGATACCTGACATTCGGTCGTACGAGGAGACAGGTGTCCTAAAAAGTCCGTTCTTATGACCTTACACAACGGTAAAGGAGGAAGTCTCCTTAGAAGGACTGGGTCCCTAGCTTGAGTGTAGAGGGCATAGAGAACGTGACATTCGTTTAAGAAAGATCACTCGGTAACCCTTTCGGATATTATCTTTTTTTATACTTTTTCTATATGTATGTACATATTGATCTAGTTACAACACTTTGATTATATTGCAACATTTAATTGATATTGAAGTTAATTTATTTTTCTTTCCAGTTCTATGATTCGTTTTTTATGTTGTACGGTCCAAAATTTCATTAGTCTATTGAAATTTTATTGACACCAATTATACGAGTTTGTTATCTCTTCTAAGACCTTCGAAAGTGACTTCTTAACTTTAAATATTTTAGATTAACTTACCTTTCTGTTTCGTGTTATTAGTTTTAACACTTACATTACCTATTTAAATTGTCCTTTAATCTGAGTTCTCTTCTACTTATTTTGACTTTTATCTAATTATCTTTTATAAGTCGTCTTCATGTATCTCTTTTTACCTATCTCATATGAATTTTTAAGGTGTTATTACATACTTTACTTCACTTTCAGTGAGTCAGCACAGGTTGACAAACACTGAGGTTCCTGATATGTCAGGTACCTTAAGAGGTCCGGTCTTATGACCTCACCCATTGGAAAGGGAAGAGGTCCCCTAGAAGGATTGGGTCCCTAGCTTGGGTCCAGAGGACGTAACGTCCGTCTAAAAATGATCGACTGGGTGTTATATCCCGTACATTTATTTTTAGGGTCTTACCCTCTTTCCTACTACGTCTTCGTTATAAATTTACCTATTATTTATTATTAAAAGGGTTTAAATAGTTTTTATAACTAGGTGTTAAAGTTCTTTGTGATACCTGGGGATGTTTTATTTATGTTTCTTTCGATGTGGATTCTTGTAGTGTCATTTTAACGACTTATGGTTTCCTTTCTTATACAAAGATACACCATTTCCTCCGTATAGTGAAATTTTTTATTTGATATTCAAGATCTATTAATAAAAGAATTATTACCTTCATTCTTCTGTTATTTTACTGCTGAAATTCCTCTTATTGTTGTTTTACAATTAGATTTGTAAAAACGCGTCTCTTTTGAGGGAGGTGTTCACTAATATTTTTCTGGAAAGGTCTTTTTGTTTTTAACTCTTTTTTGATTGTTTTTACGAATAGTCATCTGAATTATTTCCTTTTTTATTTCTCTTAAGAATTCCGTTTTCCTTTTAACAGGGTCTACCTTTGTGTCTTTAAGTATTTTAATATCTCTTTTTACCTTTTCTAAACACCCATTTATATTACAATTAAAATGTTTTATTTGTGTCAAATAACACCTCAAATCGTATATACATCCGAATGTCATGTAAAGTTCATTTAGTGTTTTCAAGTTTCAATTTTCTCAGATACAAGACTGTAATCGACCCTATAGTATATATATGATTAAAGAGATCTTAGATTATTTAGTCTTTTGTATAATTAGAGATCCTTGTGATTTTCTTATCATTTTTTTATATATTGATTCTGATAATCTAACCATTAAAATAATACTTTATTATTTTTATAAACTAATTAGATTTCGTTTAGGACCACTGTCTATCATTTCTTAGATGGATGTTAAGTCCTCTGGACCCAAGTTAGGAATCCAGTCCTTTTAAGGGACCTCCTCCCGTACTGTTGGATGAGATCATAAGAACCGACCTCTTAAGGTACCTGTCTCTTCGGGTCACCTGATGTTAGGTACCCTAGTGATGAGTCTATGTAGACTCGGTGAAAGTGAAGTTTCGTTCAGTTCATTCCTCTTTTTGTCTTTTAATATATATACTCACCTTCTTTACAATTTTTCATCATTCTACCATCTATAGTTAGATTTATATAGTCATTAATGTCATTAATAATGCCCGTTTTGTGTCTGTATACAAACAGTCCAATTTATGGATTCCAACGGTCTAAATAGTTCACTTTCATGTCCCGTAAGTACATTTAAACCTAAAGTCCATTTATTATTTATTACGAAATCATATCATACAGGGTACATTATAAACCTTGTAGAAATATAATTTTGTAGTAAACAAAATATAGACTTTAAATTGAAGTGACTCGTATTGCATAAAAAGACCTTTGGGTTCCACGTGGGAATATTGACTATTGTAATAGTCAGGGTGACCTCTTTCACTGAAGACCGTCTTCTTGAGGGATTGGAGTCTTAATCTTTCTTAATGGATAGGTGTCGTGATTAGGTCCGTCCGGAGGGGTGACGTTTAAGTTTCGGACATGACTCTTTTCGTGTTTAAATTTGGGTTCATCTATGACTATAGTCTCTTCCGTTACCGTGGGGTGAGGTCATAAAAATGGACCTCCTAGGGTACCCCACCTCCTCCGACCATACGACGTCAGGTGCCCCAACGACTCAACCTGTGCTGACTCACTGAAGTGAAAGTGAAAAGTGAAAATTGAAAGTACGTAACCTCTTCCTTTACCGTTGGGTGAGGTCACAAGAACGGACCTCTTAGGGTCTCTGCCCCCTCGGACCACCCGACGGCAGATGCCCCAGTGTGTCTCAGCCTGTGTTGACTTCACTGAATCGTCATCGTTATCTATAACTATAATTTTCTCTTTTAAATTTATATTCCTTTCTATGTTTTCTAACTTATTGTTTTACGTTTTGTTACATTTGGGACTCTTGTGAATCGTTTTCTTCGCATCGAATCGATAAAATAATATTAAAATCCGGTTCATATTTTTAACAACGACAGATCAGTTGATTCAGTACAGGTTGAGACACTGAGGTACCTGACATCGGGTGGTACCCTAAAGGGTCCGTTCTTATGACCTTACCTTACGGTAAAGGAGGAGATCCCCTAGAAGGGTTGGGTCCCTAACTTGAGCCCAGAGGACGTAATCGAACACTTAAAAAGCTCGGTCGTCCCTTTGGGGTTCATTTCTTTATCTACGTATAAAAATAGTTTTCAGTATGTGTTATAATTAGAATTTCAAAAGAAGTAATATAAGATTTCGAATTTTATTGAGGTTATTAGAAACCAATTTTTTTAGGGCATTTAACACTATACAATATGTTACCTTACGTGAAGGACCCAGGGAATCACCATTTCTTAGACGGATGTTAAGTCCTCTAGACCCAAGTTAGGGACCCAGACTTTCTAGGGGACCTCTTCCTTTACTGTTGGGTGAGGTCGTAAGAACGGACCCTTTAGGGTTCCTGTCTCCTCGGACTACCCGATATCAGGTACCCTAGTGTTTTCACAGCCTGTACTGAATCGCCGATTTTGTTGTCGTTTTTATTATGTTACCTTATAATATGTCTTCACTCTTTTTTATAACGGAACGTGTTCATGAACCTATTTATAATGTTTGTTCTAAAACCTACTCATTATTCTATTTACTTATGTGAAACACATTAAGACAAATATATTTTAGACTGTTTTTCTGTCTTTATTGTACATCTTCATTTTATTAGTGTTGGATTTTCATCTGCAAATAAAATGACCACTCTTACAATCCTGAAGTTCGGGCCCTCCATAGAGTCCATCGGGACTCTCTAACGTTACTCCTCCACCCTCTCCGTCAGTCCGATACATGTTCAAACGTTGTTTCACTCGTCCGTCAGACTTGTGGTTTCTAAATACGATTGATTCCTTTTGGTCTATAGTTCAATTCCTTAAATCGTGAGAAGATACATAACCTTACACGTTCCCAGACCTTAATAAGTAAAGAAAGTATACGTAGAGTCAAAAGACCCCGGTCTTAGAACAGAAAAACTAAAGAATATAAGAAGGGGGTAGGGGTTCGGAGAGTCGTTAGTGGTACCCATCCCCGTTGTAGACGACCTAACGTCCGTAAAATAAGGGAAAACCCTCGGGAGTAAATGTAAACCTTCGACTTTAGTGACTACCGAGAATGTAGGAACGAACAACTATATCGTCCTCTATAAGGTAAAGTGTTTCAGTTCTATCATTAAACTCCTTTTCAAACACTAAATATTACCCCGTTTCTCTCCCGACGACCATTATACAAAAAACAGACGCATCACCGACTTATGTACAAGGAGAACACTTTTAAGTAGTTCCTTACACGAAGACTAAAACATGGAAATTCATATAATATCAAGTTATTTCACAATATATTTCATATGTGGTTATAGAATGTGTGATTCTATGAACTACACGATTTATATTTCACGGTTCGAATTTTATCGGTCAACAAAAAAAGAATTCTCTTTCGTTTTACTTACATAAACCCCTATCGTCTACTTAATGGGAAATCCTGTTCCTTGAATGTCACTTGGTATCCGTTTCCTCTCCTCGAAAGAAAGTGTCTCCTTTCTCCTCCTTCAACTCCCCCTGACGAAACCTGTTTCAAGTGACCTCTTCACACCCTCAAGTCCTACCACCACTGAGAGTAACTGACTTACCGTCAAAGAGTGACTGACTGACAAAACCCCGTTCCCCTTTTAGAAAAAAGGAGAACGACTCCAGACACTTAACAAAGGTCTACCCTAGGAGTTCACTTCCACTCACCATCACGTACCTTCGAGGAGGAAGTTACCACTTGCCTTTGACTAGGAATTAATCAAAGACTATAAAACAACAATCACATATTAACTGAGACACATAATTAAAACAGGGGACTCTGAAATGATGTAAGTAATTAGTCACGATCATTAGTTACTTATATTATTTCCATCCTCCTCGTTCCCTACTGTTTCCTATTCTGTCAACCTACTGCAGTGACTGAGTTACCTGTACTCAAACTCGTTTGAGGTCCTCTACCTGTTACACTTCCTGTTCCTTCGGAACACACGACATCGGGTACCCCAACGTTTCTCAGTATGTACTGACTCACTGACTTGTTGTTGTTGTTTCCCGATCATTAAAAGACCACTGTAAAATTCCTAAAAGACATATTTCTGAGTACAGTAGACCTTTATCTCAAAAAGAAGAAGAAAAGGTTAGACCTAAGGAAAATAAAGAAAAAGAAGAGGTCAACAACACGGAACCTGTTTTTGGTTTTACTACAACTTATTATCACCACTCTCACCCGTGGGAACAGAACAAGGACTAAAATCTCCTTTACGAAAGTCAAAAAGCGGTAACTCCTATTACAAACTAAACCCAAACAGTATATACCGGAAATAATACAACTCTATACAAGGAAGATACGGATGAAAGACCTCTCAAAAACTTAAAAAAGTTTTCGAAAGAGATATAGATAACTCTACTAGTATACCAAAAATAGAAAGTCAAATAATTATACTAATAGTGTAACTAATTAAACTCATATAACTTCTTAGGAACGTAGAGACCTTATTTTGGGTGAATTAGTACTGCATACTAGAAAATTTACACAACAACCTAAGACAAACGATCCTAAAACAACTCATAAAAACGTAGATACAAGTAGCATTATAACCATACATTAAAAGGAAAAAACACCGTAGAAACAGACCAAAACTATAATTCCACTAGGACCGGAATATCTTACTCAAACCCTCAAACGAAAGGAGACGTTAAAAGACTTTCTCAAACTCATCCCTAACACAATCGAGAAGAGATTTGAAAACCATCTTAAGTGGACACTTCGGTAGATTGCGATCCGAAAACAAACGACCTTCTAAAAAGTAATCAAAACTAAAGAAACAAACATTAACCAGAGAAGTATAAAAGGTAAAGAAGAACCGAGTCAAAACCTTCCGATGTAAAAAGATTTTTAAACAAGTAAAAAAGGTCCAACAGTAAAACAAACGTATAGCAACGAGTATCATCAGAGAATACTAGGAAACATAAAGACACAACAGACAACATTGAAAAAAAAAGTAAAGATTAAAATAACTAAACTTTGTAAAGAGAAAAAAAGAACTATTTAGACCGACTGTCAAACAGTGAAAATAAATGACTTTCTTGGTCAAAAATCAAAATAACTAGAAACGATATCAGGGGAAGTGAAGAAAAAGTAAATAAAGACAAGACTAGAAATACTAAAGAAAGGGAGATGATTTAAAACCCGAAAAGCAAGGAAAAATAACAACGACATTCACATTTAAATCCAACAAGTGAACCACAGACAGAACAAAGAACTCCATCCAAACATAACGATATTTGAAAGAAGAATCGTGACAAAAATAACGTAGGGTATACAAAACTCACAGTACAAAAGTAACAGTAAACAAAGATCTGTATAAAACTAAAGGCAAATTTAAAGGAGTCCAAGTAACCGATAAGTCATCACATAATGAATCGGAGGTGTACGAACACAAAAAATCAAAAGAAAAAGGAACATCAACTATAGATTAGAATATCGTAACAGGTTTTTCTACGAACTTTTCTAAAGTTAAAAATCATAAATGGTTCCGAACTAAATACCAGGTTCTACATTAGATAGGACCTCATATAAAGTACACGTGAACTTTTTTTTCACTTTAGATAACAAAAACCTACTTTACGGGACATCAACAATTAATCCAGGTTTACCAGGTTACATGGTAAATTTCGAATACAAAGACTTGATTAAAAGACAGACCAACTAAACAGGTAACCATACTCACGATATAATTTTAGAGGGCGAGAATAACACGATGACAACTAAAGGGGAAATTATAAACAATCGTCAACGGAATACATGACTCCACAAGGATACAACACTTTCAACGAGTCAGTACAGGTTGACAAACACTGGGGTCCTGATATCTCAGGTACCTTAAGAGGTCCGGTCTTATGACGTCACCCATCGGAAAGGGAAGAGGTCCCCTAGAAAGGTTGGGTCCTTAGTTTGGTCCCCAGAGGACGTAACGTCCATCTAGGAAATGGTTGACTCAATAGTTCCCTTAAGGAGGAGGATACAACCCATATGTATACATATATATATATATAAAGATTAATAATATAGAAGAACAACCGAACTAGGAAACTAGTAATACATAACAGGAAACAGAGACATTACCATAAATAAAATAGACTATACTCATAACGACGAGGACGAAATAATACTAAAAGTAAACGTTCCTTATGGTGAAAGGTCGGGGAGTGACAGTCAGACATACACAGGGATTCGAACTCCACCCAAAGAACATCTGTCGTATATATTCCCAGAACAAAAACATAAGTAAGTCGGTTAAACATAGAAAACCATCCTCGTAAATCGGGTAAATGTAAATTCCATTAATAACTATTCATACTCAAATGATGGTAAGTGAAGTAACAAAATCCAAACGAAATTATTCGGAAAGGAAAAACACAAAGGACAGATATTTTCAAGGAAATCGTAAACAACTTCTCGACCAAACCACCACGACTTAAGAGAATTGAAAACGAATGGACATTTCGAAAACTAAAGAGAAAACTTAGACTTACTCCAGGAACGACCTATCTTATTAGAACAAACATCCTAAAAGGGAAAGTAGTGAGATTCATATAGGACGATAAGGGAAGACCAACGTCTCAAAGACGACTTTATGGTCGACTATCGGAATGACCATAGGGGAACATAAAAAAAAAAAAAATTACGAAAAGGGAACTACGAAAATTATAAACAAGAGACACAAATTAAAAACAATTAAATTAATTATACACAGAATCACACAAAGAGGAACCCAAATAGGACATACCCTGAGAGACCCAAAGGACCTGGACTCAGCGATAAAGGGAGGGTAAAATCCCTGTACAAGATAATATTAGAGGAGTTTATAAAAGAATACTGTAAACGAAAACAGAAGAAGACCCTGTGGATACTAAGTTTACAATGTGGTAAATGAAAACAGGGTCTCCAGAGACTCCGACAGGAGTAAAGACAAATACAAAAAAAGGAAATAAGACGAGACGAAGTCAAAGATGGTAACATATCTTCTATGGTAACATAGAAGGTCGAATGAATAGGTAAGAAGACTAAGTCAATGAGATGACGACCAAGGGAGATCACATAAAAATTAGAGTAAATCACACGACAAGTAACGACTAACAAATCAGAAATTAAGAAGACACAGGAATAACTTGTAAAGAACGTAGTAGAACTAGACACGGAGGTCGGATAAATAGACACGGAGGTAAAACAAAACTTCTAAAACCTAATAGAAATGATAGTAAAGAGACTTAAGAGAAAGTCCATCTGATGGATAAAGGAGGAGTAACAAACCAGAACGCCAAAAAAAAAAAAAAAAAAATGGTATAAGGAAATAGACGACGTTTAAAGAACAGAAAAGTAAAACAAATTAAATGATATAAACCTTGGAGGAAAGACGTCCGACCTTCCAGTAGTCAAGTCAAGTCAAGTCAAGTCAGTGAATCAGTTGACACAGGCTGAGAAACACTAGGGAACCTGACGTCGTACGGCCCGAAGGGACAGGTAGTGGTTGAGGGTCTCGAACGAGTTTGATTACGGGCAGCTCAGTCACTACGGTAGGTTGGTAGAGTAGGAGACAGTAGGGGAAGAGGACGTAAGTTAGAAGGGGTCGTAGTCCCAGAAAAGGTCACTCAGTCAAGAAGTGTAGTTCACCGGTTTCATAACCTCGAAGTCGAAGTCGTGGTCAGGATACCTTGTTACTATACTATCAGGATAGTCTTGATACATCGATAACTTCCAGGATTCATTCATTTCATTTCAGCGAGTCAGCACAGACTGAGAAACGTTGGGGTACCTGACATCGGATGGTCCGAGGAGGGACGTACCCTAAGAGGTCCGTTCTCATGACCTCACACAACGGTAAAGGAAGAGGTCCCCTAGAAGGACTGGGTCCCTAACTTGGGCCCAGAGGGCGTAAGGTCCGTCTGTGAAATTGGAGACTCGGTGGTCCCTTCGGGTAACTTCCGGGATCGAGGAGAATTAACACTTCAGACGGGGGACACCACGTCAACTTGATCACGGAAAATTTCCAAAGGACCAACCCCTTCCCTCACCCGAACACGGACACAAAACCACCTACCTCGACTTAGATCAGAGACACATCCCGTCACGACACACGGCATTACTCAAAACCCCATAGATACCCAAACCATACTGAAAACCGTCAGACGGATGATTACACCTCCAAACACGAGGACGAAACGACTTCCTAACCATACCCCACAGGACGTGACCTCGAATGACCGAGAACCGACCTCGAACCAGAGTCACTACTCTACATACGGAAACCCGTCCGAGAGTAGATAATGTACCAGGACCTCAACTCAGTGGATGGAGACCCTAAGTCCGGGTTGGAGAATCTCATTATGGTTCTGAAGAGTCCGTTATGTCGTGTCTTCTCTTTTGAGGGTATAATTACCACTTTGTTGAGTTGTCGGTTTTTGTGGATCTCTCTAAGTGTCCGAATATATCTCTTGTCTTCTTCTTTTCCTCTTCTTCCCTACTCTTCCACTTATCCTTCTCACTTTTCTCTTCTCTCGTTAGTTCCGTTATTAGTTTGGGAATTCACTTTTTAATCTGAGAGTTTCCATGTTTTGACTTATGTTTTATAACTTTTATTTTTTATTTTTTGGATCTTTTTTGTCTGAGAGTTTTTATATTTTATTTTTTGTAACTTATCTTTTATATATCTTAAATAAAAATTTTATTACATAAAATTTCTATTTTCATTGTATTTTTATTTTTAATTTGTTTATTATTTCTTGGGATAATCTATTATACTCTTTTTTTCCCTCCTGTCATAAAATTTTTATTTTTTTATACCCACCCCTCATATCTCACCATCACTCTCCCTACAGACTCACTAAGGAGACAAAAGGACGAGGTCATAATAACGGATAAGTCTTTCAGAAGGTTATATAGATCCTTCGAGAGACCTGGACAATACCCGTCACACCTCAGTCAAGTCTGAGTCAAGAAGGGAACGAGGTCGAACATTAAAGAGAATTTCAGATGTAAACTGAGATTTCACGTATCGGAGTCTAATTAACACCCTTAAATTTGACGACGTGGACAGTGACAAGAAAGAAAACGAGTACGAAAACGAAACTAAAAACGGGGTGGAGAGGAACTTTCAGAGACAGGTCACAGACTAGAGACGGGACTGTATCCTCTATTTTCACCGAAGAAGAAGCCCGAGTGAACGAGTCAACGGGACATCTCTCCCTCCTTATGACTTTTATGACGACCTCATACACCCCTCACGACACCGACCCGGTGTACCTCCAAGTGGAGTCGGACTCCACTCAATACACAAAGGTTTTTCCTCGACCTGGGTCTGACACTGTGAAAGCTGTCACGATTCGGCGATTTTTAGGGTCCTTCTACATCCACCGTTAGGTACCTAAAAGTATCGAACCGTCATCAGTGTTAGAGAACTCGACTGACATGACCGTGGAACGGAAGACGACGACTGTTAGTACACGGACGAAGGGTCTAACAGAGACCCCGGTATCTGGTATCGGTCGAACGGGGTAAAACCATCAGTGATCTCATACCAGGAAACAAGACACCCGTATTCGTCGGAATCTCATGACACGATCCCGGAAGGGTACCTTACAAGAAAACAAAGAGACCACCGGGTTACCTAAAAGGAAAAAAAAAAAAAAAAGTATAATAGAAGTATCGTCAATCGGGGTCAGGAGAGGGACTACTGGTCGGGGACTTCGGATTCGGAGGTGTGGGTCGGGGTTGAACGACGTCCACTTACGTTCATACACTCGGTAAAGAATCGACCTTTAACGACAAACCGTGTCAGAGACATCACGTAAAAGAGACGAAACGGAGCACGAAAGGAGACTCCTAGGTTTCAAGGGACGACTAGGGTGGACACTCCCCCAAAGAATAACAAATCGTTAAGAGGATGAAACACTGAAGGAACGACCCTGTTCACAGGGGTAAGACTTTAGGAAACAGAGGGGAAAACAGAAATAGAAAACAGGATGAAGTAAGGCTCCTCTAACCAAACGGGAAGACCTGAAGACCCCAGGAGACTGTCACAAGTCTTCTATAGTACACCCTTAACAAGGTGCATGTCTACTAAAAAACCAAATAAACACCCCGTCTTCCACCACAGTAGAATAAGGAGGTGGTAGAACTTCGGTAGAGGGAGGTAACATATAAGAACGGAGGAAACAGTTTCTATTCCATGGGTATCCACTCACTCAAATAGAGACCTGAAAGATGGAATAAGGTAACCAGATATAAGGACGAAAAAAAAGAAAATGGTCGTGGGTATGACGGAACTATTGAAATCGAAACATCAAATAATACTTGAGTCTTTCTAAATAAGAAAGTCGAGGTAAAAAGAAAGAGTTCTAACGAAACCGATAAGTCCCAGAAAACACAAAGGTATGTGTTACACTTTTAAAAAGAAGAACAAGAGACTTTTTACGGTAACCATTAAACTATCCCCAATAATTACACTTCTTGACTGAGTAAACTTTTCTGGGACTACGACCTTTTCTAACTCCCACCCTTTTCTTCCCCTACCGTCTCCTACTCTAGCAACCTACCGTAGTGGGTGAGTTACCTGTACTTAAACTCATCCGAGACCCTCAACCACTACCTGTCCCTTCGGACCATACGACGTCAGGTACCCCAGCGTTTCTCAACCTGTATTGACTCGATGACCTAACTTGACTTGACTTGACTTGACTACAAGGATGACCGTAAAAGGTTTAACAAACATCAAACTAAAACATCTATAGAAAGAAGAGAAGATATAGCACTGATATATTCAGTTAAATTGTAAACAACGTTACGACCAAACCACCATCATTTAAGAGAATTGAAAACGAACAAACTTTTCGAAAACTAAAGAGGTAGTTAAAACTTACTCCAGGAACAGTCCATCTCATTAGAACCAACATCTAAAAAGGGAAAGTCATGAAATTTATATAGGACGATAAGGAAAGACCGGACGTCTCAAAGACGACTCTCTAGTCGAAAATTTGCATTCCGGAAAGGGAACATACGATGCACAACGAAAAGGGAACGAAGAAAATTATAAGAAAGAAACACAAATTAGAAACAATTGAACTAATCATACACAGAACCACACAAAGAGGAACCCAAATAGGACATACCCTGAGAAACGTGGAGAACCTGAACTAACTGATAAAGGAAAAGGTACAACCCTTTTAAAAGTTGATATTAGAGAAGTTTTAAAAAGAGTATGGGAACGAAAAAAGAGAAGTCCCTGAGGATATTAAACTTACAACCACGTAAACTACAACAGGGGTTCCAGAGACTCTAACAGGAGTCAAGAAAAGTAAGAAAAATGAAATAAGAGGAGAAGTCTTCAATAAAGGTGACTGAGGAAGAAGAAAATACAAGGTCCAGTGGCTAAGTAAGAAGATGAAGTCTATAAGACGATAACTAAGAAACATCTCATCGGAATTAAAGTCATAAGACAAATAAGAAATTAACAGGATCCACAAACAATTAACTAAGAACGTAAAAGAGGTAAGACGAAAGTTACAAAACTAGTAGAAATAATAGTAATAAGACTTAAGAAAAAGTCCATCAAACGGATAAAGGAGAAGTAAATAAACCTGAAGAAACAAAGATCAAACAAGGAAATAAACACGTCATAAAGAGATGGAAAAGTAATATAAAAATTTGAATAACACAAACTCCAGAGGAAATAGGTCCGGAGTTCCAACTTAAGAAACAAGGAAAACTAAAGACGGGACGATTCCAACCACGTCAACAAACACATTCGAATCATACCCCACTCTAAATACGACTTAAAACAAACAAACAAACAAATAGGAGACTACCCGTTTCGACTTATACCACCATTAGGACAGACAACTACTAAGTCAATGTAACAACAAAACAAACAACAACAAACCTACTCCACAAGACGTATCCCACGAGGATCACCAACCCCTTACGGTCCAGAACATAAGTTCACAAAAGGAAACACCCTCAAGAGTGATAAACTATGAAGGGGGATACCCACAAAAGGAAACACCCTCAAGAGTGATAGACTATGAAGGGGGATGCCAATCAAGAGACCATCAGATCCCAGAACCTCAGTCACTAGGGTGAAGTTTGTGAGTCCTGAATTAGAGACCAGTCCTTACTCCTAAGGTGTTCACCAGACAATACTATAATTCACTCTAATTTTGTTTATGGGTATTTACTCTTTGGTTTCTACTTGGGGTCTGTTTACTGTCAATGTTTTAGTCCGTTGGATATTAATTTTATTACCTTATATGTGTATATGTATTTATAGGTATTCGTTTTAGTTTTGACAGGTTATTTCATGTTCTCTAACTGGGTCTCTTGTTTTCTTCGGTTTTTAATATAGATGGTCAATACTTGTTTTGATTGACTTCATGTTCGACCTTTCGTTTTGATTTCGTTCCACGGTTCACCGTGGAAAAAGTCCATCAAAGTTCAGCCGTGGTTCACGGTTGTCGTGGCAACGGTTCACGGTTACTTTTGTTTTGATTGTTTATACAACTCTTCTTTCCTCTCTTTCCTTTCTTTCTTATCTATACGTTTCGATTTCTCTCCATCTATTTCTTCTAAATATATGTAATTTCTAATTGACGTTCCCCTCTTGTCATCCTTTTTGTTTCTTTCCTTATTTACATCTTTTTATTATTATCTAGATATTTTCAATATTATTTTTCTTTCTTTTTTCTTTTTTCCCTTCTCCTTATTTTTTTTTTTTTTTTTTTTCCTCTTGAGGTGTCTTGACGTTTTCGGGTTGTATCTCCGTTCCAAATATCACTATTATTTTTCACACTAACTCCTTTTTTTTTTTGAGTTTTCGAATTAATCTGAAGTATCACCGTTATTTTGGCTGTTGACGTTGTCTCCCTCATTTTTTTCTCTTTTCTTTTATTCTTAGGTTCTTTGATGTCTTGTTCAGTTTTGTTCTTATTATTTACAAAAAGAACTCAGTGACAACAGTCCTAGGAAGGGAGCGACCCTCAGTGTCAGGTACAGTGGAGGGATCCTACGGGAGGTTGTGACATGACTAGAAACCTGGATGACAACCCAGTCGAGTCTAAGATTAGACCAGGATGAGGACACATAAGAACGGAGGTTACAGGTATCGATAGTCTTGATCACGTACAAGAAAACACCCTCCCGAGTTATAGGAAAATATATAAGACATCTGTGTCTCAGACGGATCAACTAACACGTCCAAATTAGACGTCGAACATGTCGACCACTGTTCCAAAACCCAGAAGAAGGAAACGACGTGATGGGGACTCAAAACTAACACCAAAATAAAGGTGAAGACGTACACCCGACGGGTGACCCCAAACGAGGACTCCGACGGGACCTCGTGAACCCGGACGGGGTCACTCCCGGTCCAAGTCTCCACCACGTCGAGAAATCCAGTGTCTCCAAGACCGTCGTGTTCCATGAGTTCCCTTACCCGACGATCCCGTCATCCTTTATATGACGAGATCTTCCCATACCGTCGGTCATAAACGGTTGTATGAAGTCATAAGAACGGACCTCTTGGGGGGACTGTCTCTACGGACCGTCCGGTGTCAGGTGTCCCAGTGTTTCTCAACCTGTACTGGTTGCGCTGGGGTGTCGTTGTAAAAAAAACGGACAACGTCGAGACGGGGACACTTCCAACTCGCACTTCTACCACATCGACGAACCCAGTACCCCTGGGACCTCCATGACTTTCCAACAACAACTTAGTGAGTTTCTGCGGCCCTAAGAACCGGGGACCTCTTCTTAGGTTAAGCCCCGGTCTCTGCTCCGAACTAGTGAGTCTCGAAAACACATTATTTCAAAATAATTTCATATTTCCTCTATCTCTCTCGAAGACTGTATCCGTAGTCTTTCCCCGTCTTTCTCACGGGGGGACGATCAGAAGTCGACCTACAATATATCAGTGACACTTTCACTTCAACGAGTCAGCACAAGCTGAGAATCACTGGGGCACCTGACATCGGGTGGTCCGCGGAGACAGGTACCCTAAGAGGTCCGTTCTCATGACCTTACCCAACGGTAAAGGAAGAGGTTCCCTAGAAGGACTGGGTCCCTAACTTGGGTCCAGAGGGTGTAACGACCGTATGCGAAATTGGAGACTCGGTGGCGCCTTCGGGGATGCACCAGCCCCAAGCATCCTGTATCCTGCATCAAACATAGACTGGCACTTCATTTCTTACATGATAGTGTACATGTTTCAATGCCATTCTCCCAAATCATCCCACCCTCTCCCTCTTCCTCAGAGTCCGAAAGTCCGCTCTACACATCTGTGTCTCTTTTGCTGTCTCACATACAGGGTCCATTACCGTCTTTCTAAATTCCATATATATGTGTTAGTATACTGTATTGGTGTTTTTCTTTCTGGCTTACTTCACTCTGTATAATAGGCTCCAGTTTCATCCACCTCATTAGAACTGATTCAAATGTATTCTTTTTAATGGCTGAGTAATACTCCATTGTGTATATGTACCACAGCTTTCTTATCCATTC